>BPLR01006095.1:0-46114 GCA_021605095.1 Caerostris extrusa | reverse complement strand
TCAGAATTAATTTGAGTACTTGTCTTCGTACGGAAAATTTGGTATATTTATCGCTGTTTTTTACTTGCGTTTGTCACTTATTAATTAAAGATATAATTGCAGAAACAGATAGATAGAAGCAAACAGAAGGTAATTAAAGAAACAGAACTTCCATGATTATCTGATATTAGCTACACGAAAAGTTACGAAAAAGCCTAAAGCAGATTATCAGAAATCTGTTGGATATTCCTACGGTAAATTTGGTATATTTATCTACGTGTTTTTTACTATGTTCGCCGCTTGATAATTAAAGATATAATGAAACCATGCAATTCATTTAAAAGTGAACTTATTTTTCTTTAATGAAAATTTCAGGCGCAAAGGAATCAAATGAACTGCTGATAATTTTTATTAGTATATATTATGTAAATTTCTATTTACATCAATGTGTTATAAATCTATAAAATTTATTAACTTTACGATTACTATTGCTGTAGGAATACTTCTAAAAGTAAAAATACTACTAAGGAATTTACAGTAATACCAAGTTCTGCAGCAACATTTCACAGCGTTAACATTTGAACAGAGAAAATGACTTCCCCCATAGGATTATCATAAGACGTACGTGGTCAGACTTTAGATGCCTCAGTCAGAATTTTTAAATCCGATTTCCTCTATTTGTGATTCTTTCATCAATGTCCTCCACAATTCTTAGAAGCCCGGCAAATATTTGATTTTCCCACCGGAAATGTAGAGTTGAAGATTTCCATGAAGAAGAAAAAGACGAATTGTGTGTTGCAGAATAAAAAGTTAGAAAAAGTTATTTTTGCATCCTTAAACTCGAAGAAATTCCCCTCACCACACATATAAATCCTCAATGTAATAAAAAATGTTTGAAATAACTTTCGGATGTTTTGTGATTTCAGACGTGAATTAGTTTACATCTGTGATGTCAACTAACAGTTGACATTAAATGTTAAAATGATTTATTTGGATGTTGGAAAATATATAGTAACTTCCCATTTATCTCGAATTTCATATTTTTCTCTGGCTTCATTTATAAGTACTGGGAAGAATTTTATTTTCGCATTTGATTTTATTTCTTTTTATTAGCTCATATAACTCTGCGTTGTCTGCTTATAGTTAATAGAACGTTTTTTACTTCTGATAAATTTTATTAAGAAAAAATAAGAGCACAGTTAAAGGTTTGAAAATTTTAATTCTTACCATCAATTTTTTAAATTTGCTAAATAAATTAATCATTTTTATCCAAGAATTTTCAGTTATTTAATTTCACTTCTAATTTGCTAGAATTTATTTATAAAAATACATCAGTATTAGTTTTGTAAAAAAAAAAATGAGATTTAATACTATGTAAATTATATCTTGTTTTTAATAATAATTTAATTAAACATCAGTTTTAAAACATTTAACATATGGTAGGGTAAAAAATTCTTGATAGCAATTAAGGAAAAGAAGGGTTTTTATTGAAGTAAAAACACATTTAATAGAAATTCTTATTTAAAGTTTTGCCAATTTATGAAGTCAATGAATGAACTTAACTTCTTAGAAAGGAATCTCTAAATACAAATGATGTATGTATGTATGTTATACTAGAACATCCTATCCATCCAGAGCTCTATCATATATAAATGTATGTGTATATATATATATATATATATATATATATATAGCATATATATATTATATATATATATCTATATATATATACATACATTTATATATATGACTGGATAAATATATATATATAATATATTTTATAAGATGTATATATATATATAATATATATATATATATATGTGCATATATATAATATATATATATATATATATATATATATATATATATATATATATATATATATATATATATATATATATATATTATATATATATATACATCACTTAATATACACCATATAATAACTCTTAAAATAAAAAGGTTTATGAATGAATCAATTAAAAAACACAAATCTGGCAACATTTCGTAAATTTGCTCTAGGTCGATGCTTTCACGGTCTTGGCGTTATTTTTCTGTGGCATAAAGTTTTCTTTTAACATCTATTGAAGAATTGTATTTCTAATCCTTGTATCATTATAATTGTGTCATTTTATGTAAAAATTCACTACTAACAAAACAATAAACCTCATTCTCTACTAATTTTGAATAATTCTGCACTAATTTTGCATTTTTGCAGAATAATTTAGTTTTTATTATCTCAAATAATACCAAGATAAAATGTCTCGTACTACAATTTTGTGTCTCATTAATGATAAAAAGTAAAAATTATTTTTTCCATTTGACATTCTACATACAACTCAACTCTTACACGATCAGAAAGTTCGTTATCTTTTTTCAAGTATATATCACCCTTATTCAAGACTAATTACAATGCTTCGCACCACTAATCGGTAATTTTGACTTGCTGCAGAAATATATGATACTATGCAGATTTTTTTTTCTTAATAAAAACTTTTCTTTTCTTTTTTACTTATAAGGATTGTCGAAATTTACGAAAAAAAAAAAAAATTCACTGATTATTCGATAAAAAGCCATTTGAACATCAGAACTTTGGCAATCTCCTTCACGTTAGTCTTCTTCATTCACGTTAAAAGAAGCTTCTTTGTTTAATTTCAACTTATCAGTGATATTTATACATTATTTATTGAAACTGCTATTTATAGCTTCTTACAATATATTTAATTTCAACTCTTTACAACATCAGTGTATATTTATTTATACTATTTATTGAAGTTAGTGCTATTTATATTACAATTATTACAACATACAATATGTAATTATTATTTATATTTCAATATTATTGTTACAATTCTGTCTGTTTGCCAGCTGCATTCAAAAAAATATTTATTGTAATTTTCAGAAACACAACAGTTCCCACCTTGATTTGCATTAATTGCAAATTTCCTACAATGCATCTTTTTACGGCTATAATATGGCAACAAATACCTTTGAAATATCCACAGATCTAAACTTCCCTTCACATTTATTATCCCACCCTTCACATTTATAATCATTTATCACCCACTGTACCAATTTTAATTTCTTCGACTGCTCACATATGTTGATGATGGTTTTAAAATGATCTACTTCTTGTTACACCAATCTGTATTTGTCAATGACATAATTTATTCTTACGTAATGCTGTCCCTATGCTTTAATTCAGGGCAAACCAAATGATCTTGCGGGTCACTTTGGAAATGCATCCTAATTCCGTAGGCCGCATATAAAATTATATATCCTCATCTTAGATTTAGATCCATTATAGACATTTTTGGAGTGAAAAATTGAAACATAATGAGTTATTATTTTTGTGTTTACTATTGTTCTTACATTTAAACATATAGATGATGTTATAATAGATGTTCTAAGATGCGCGCGCATCATGAATTCGCAGAAAATAATTTATTTATTCTGTGAACAAATAACTGCAAACTCATAAACAAAACAAGCAATATCTGACGCATATTATTTTAAAATCAAAGTTAATTTTTCTCATGATTTCGACAGTTAATTTTTGAATATATGGATGCACATATAATGTATTTTTTAATATTTGTGTTTTTAATATTTTGGCCATAATAAAATAAATATATTTTATAAAAGTGTAATAAATCTCACTTGCCGGAAAAATATTCAAGGCGCGCCGCGGGTTGGCTACCCCCTTTTAGTGCATGCAGTATACTTTGAAAATGTATTGATCTTAAATTAAAGTGAGATGAAAATGATTAACTAAACAATGATAGAAATAAGTTTTTTTTTAATGTTTTCATTAAACTTTTTATGATGGAAACTTTTTCCAAAGGCTTTGAATTACGTTTCTTTAAGAAAGTTTTTAAAAGCAGATCAAGTAAATGAAATTTATTTACCTTTTAATTAAAACCTCTTAATGAAGTCGCCTATTTCCGTAGTTTATATTTGCAGAAGAGAACACAGGAGAAAAAAACATTTATTTATTTTTCTTTGATTAGTTTTTATATCATCGCCCAACATTTACGGAGGTTGAAATGGAAGTTATTTGACTTGGAAAATAAAATAAAGCTCTTCACTTTGTCGATGAAAGTAAATAGAACTGAAAATAATAAGCATTAGCATATTTTTCCCCCCACTAGTTTCCTTCTTTTTTTTTTTTTGCTGTGTTGTTTTGTAATGTAGACTGTCATAAAAGATTGCTTAAGAATACATGAACAAATAAAAGGTGGAAGTTTTTATGGCATTAAAAAATGACACATTTTTATCGTTTGCTAGTCATTAAAAAAAAAATTTTTTTTGCAGTATTTTCTGAAGTATTTATTATCTTTAGCAGATTTAGTTGTTTCTATTTATTTATACTACTGTGCCCAAAAGTAAAACCAATTTTTTTTTTTTTTTTCAAATACTCTTGATTCATTCTCTGCATTCTCTTATTTCATCGCTTTCGTAGTAATCCCTCTCCGGACACAATGCACATATGCCAACTTTTTCCCAATCCTCAATGCATGCTAAAAAGTCATCGGCAGGGGATGGCCTTCTGAAACCGGTGTCTCCGGAGTGGTCTTTCGAGTTTAAGGAATAGCCAGAAGTCGCACGGTGTGAATACGGTGGTTGTGGAACGATACGGGTTTCATTTTTTGGGAAAAGTCACGAAGAATCAATACAGCTTGAGCTGGCGCAATCAGTGTTTTCGGCGCCAATCGAGATTTGACGCGTTTGAGGCCCAAAATGGAAGTGATCGATCCTTTTAAAATTCCAACATCCTCAGCAAGGTCTCAAATTGTAAATCGACGGTTTGCGAGCACCAAATCTTAAATTTTTTTTAGACGTGAGGTTGATGGTCGACTCTTCGTCTTTAACGCGTTCTCTGCCTTCTTTGAACTGTTTGCACTACTTCTAAACATCTCTTTCCGATATAGGAATGCTCACCGAAGGCCTACTGCAACATTCTATACGTTTCCGCAAACAAAATTTAATCCAAGTTCTTTTGCTCAATTAATTCTGACATTTCGAAAATCGTCGAAATCAGTTTTAGCGTCTCACAAAGCCTAGCGTAACTCAAACACTAATGAATATTTTGACGTTAAATTTCACACAGATGTCAAGGACAGTGCCAGAAGCCTAAAAAGAAAACAAAATTGAAATTCCATAAGCTCCGGGGATTTTAAATTGATAATTGGTCGTATTTTTGCACACAGTAGTATATGTGTTATCTTTTAGTAATTTATTATTTTGTGAAGGCTTTCATATTTAAAAAATTAATAAAACATCGTCCGAGTCAGACTTTTAGCCGATATTTTACCCTAGGATGGAGATCAATCATTATAGTATAGCGTAACATTTTATAAAAAAAAATCAATAGGCTGTACTAAAAGTAATAGATAATATATATGAAGTAGAAATTCCATACATTAATAAGTTTATAAATTATTTTTAAACTGCTTAATTTGGTACGAATACATAAAAGAAAACATTAAAACTAAGAAGTATTAAAAAATAAAAAATTAACACAAAAAATAATAATTAATTTATAGAAAATTACATGAACAAATTGTAAATAAAATTTCAATATTCTTTTTAAACATACCTGCGTAATCTTCAATACCTTTTGATTCAGAAATTAATTACTAATATTTAAAAATCAATTGTGACATATATTTGCTATTAAATTATTTAATTTCTTTTTACTTAATATCTGATTTTACTGATTTTTCACTCATTTTAGTTTAGAAAGTGAACTCGAATATTTCTGAAACGGCAACTGAAAATCACATCAATTTTCATGCAACCTGTCTTAACCGTGCAAGTTTCAAATTCCTATAATAAAAAGGCAAAGAAATAACAGAAGTAGGTGTGTTACCTCTCTGTATCAATGACAATCTTAAACGCAAACAATAATTAGAAATCAATCATTTGCAAAATGAAACCAGAAGGAGTAAACTAATTGAACTCTTAACAACATGCCAAGGCTGGACTTGGGCAATCAATTCAACCGTGGTTTTTAGCCTCAATCCCATTTCCAAGTCATCCATCAAAATAATTAAGTCATTTACATGTTGACAGCTCACTGATCATTTAGCTGTAACCGTTGCTGTGAACACCACCCATGAATCCTTCTTCTCTACAACAAACTGATTTGTTGAGAACTCTTTTTTTTTTTTATCTTGTTCTTTTTCTTCTTCAATCCCATCTCCCCTTCTGACTGAGAGGCCTGCCATGAGGTCAAATAGATTCAATGGCACGCGCACTATATTTTTACGATGTTGATGAGTAGTTCAGGCACGTGGACCCCAGTTGGTAATTGATCCTATTGAGACATACACTCAGAAGGGGGAATTTTTTTCTTTTCTTTCTTCCTTTCTGGTCTTGCCTTTCGGTTTTCTGTCGTAAATTTCATTGGTTGCTTTTTGGGGTAGGTTCTGAAAAGGCACTGAGGCCTAATTTCTGCTGGCGTGTTGTTCTTGCGTTGGATGAATGGGTAATTCACATTCCTTTTTGATGATTAATTACACTGTGCTAATGGATGTTAAATATGGCTGTTATATTTTATCAATGATGTTAAGGATATAAAAAGACGACATTCATGGGTTATATTCTATTAATACCCACGAATCTACTTACTATCACAAGAATACTCTGTTATCAAACGAGCATTGTTTTCATAGCTGACATTTATTTATGTATATATAGAAATACAAATAATGGGATATATTTAACTTGAAAAAGTGAATGATAAAAAGCAATAATAATCAATATGTAATTTTTATTTTCCGTTTGTTTATGGATAAAGGGAATTTTTTTTTGAAACCAAGTACTTATTGCATATTAAATAGCTTTTAAAGTTTTTTTTTAAAGTTATTTGTTAAAGTTAAGTATAGTTCGTAAAAATATATTTTTAAACTTAATCAAAATAGTTTTTTTTTTTAAACTAAAAATATTAAAAAAACGGACATTTAATAAATGTATATGATAATAATATATATATATATATATACACTTATTTATATATTGTTATTATAATGAAATTTAATTAAATTGTATTTTCATCAATTACAAAGTTTAATTATCATTACAAAAAAGGATTTCTGAAGAATGCACAACCGAAAAATTCATAAATACGTCAGCAATGTTTTAAAGTAGGAACATCAACAATGACATTTATATGTATGTATGTATCTGGTTGTAAAATTCTACAATAGAATCGTAGACCTTGTTGTATTTACATTTCATTGACTTCATAGTAGTGGTAAAGTTGTGGTTCTACAATACCAAATTTTGTAGAACCACGACTTTACCACTGTAGATTCGTAGACCTTGTTATATTTAAAATCATCTCACAATTTATTGACTTAATTTGGTAAAATGTAATGTGTTCCTGATGAAGTAATCGTAACAAATTAGACAATTGATTGTATGGAAGGAACAGAAAAATTGGTGTACCAATTCAAAAACTTATGCTTATTTAAAAAACGTAATTTAAAAAAAAACTATTTTATTGATTAGTGTGAAAATTTAAAAGATTTTCAAAATATTTCTCAATTTACCTCCATGGTCGAGACGTCCGATCTATTATTTAAGCTGCCTAGTTTGAACGAATAGAAAGAGCTAGCAAGTATCTATTTTAAGGGTTAAAATTCTTTTTGATGAATACTTAATATTTGTTTAAAACAGATTATTTTTTTTTCTGCTTATGAAAATATTACAAAATAAATTTTTTTCTTTTAAAATATTAATATTAAATCCATTAAGTAATTGTTTATAATTTGTTGATTAAAAATATTTTTATTATTTTTATGTGTATAAGATTATGATATTAATTTTCTTTAAATTATGTATTTATTACTACGTGTATGTGTATTTAATAATACGAATGTATGTACATATTATTACTATATAATAGGTACATGCATTAATAACAGATTCATGCATACATAGTACTAGATACGTACATAGTGACAGTACATTAATATAAAGTATTAATATATGTACCTGTCTGTTACTATGCATACCTCTATTACTCATTATGTATCTATTACTTAATCATAATAAGAGTATTTTTATATATATACACACAATAAATAATATTTTATGTTTTTATGTATAAAATTGTATGGTTATATTTTTTTTTTTATTTCAATGTCTTTTATTGTTAACAAATTTATTGTTCTTTTATATATTTGGTAAATTTGTTATCAAATTAAATATTTCAACTTTCAATATATCAACTTTCAATTCAATTCTTAAGATTTATTTTTTCAATTTGAGTTTTGATATTTAAATATTAATGTTTAATGTTATACGTAAAATATCATGTATTTCAATAATAATAATAATGAATAAAATAGCATATCTTACCAAAACAATGTGCATTATTACAAACGATGAATAAAATATTTCAAATTCCATAATTCACTTTAATTGCATAAAACTTTGAATTTACATAAATAAGTAAAGCCGAAACATAAAACATCTTTCTATGTCTTTTACGTATTCAAATCTTACACCGTAAAGCGTTTGACAAACCACAAACGTTTTGTACGAAACATATATTACAGCATGTTAATAAATTTATCTATTTTAACTTGTTGAAAAATTTATTTCTGTTTAAAATTCCTCTAAGTTTTCTTAGGTAAAACATTTTTGTTGAACAGAAAATTTGTTCTCGTAATGAAGGGTAAACCTTTCTTGGCAGTAAATGCAGTTCAAAGAACAGCAGAATATTCATTTGTCGATTATGCAAATATTATTTCATGGAGCGCAACAAGATAGTTAAAGGATAGTTGGCCGTATTTAGTCTATTATCAAACTGCTTAGTATTCTATGGAGAAACTGTTTCTTTTTTTATATCTTGTCTGTTCTTTTAGTAGAATTTTTTTCTAAAACGTTTATTTTGTGGTGCTCACTTGCATAAAATAAGAAATCGATTTAATACTTATCTTAAAGCAAAATGGTTCACTCTAGAGCAGGGGTCTCCAAACTGTGGCCCGCGGGCCGCCCGCCAGTGTCATCAATCCGGCCCGCGACAACGAATAGCTTATTGTCGCTGTAATTAGTTGGATAAAAAACACAGAATGATAATAACTCGGTTTTATTGAGTCGCTAGGTAAAGCTTAATGACAAGCATAACATGATACGCAGAAAATTTACAATAAGCATAGCAACATCTAACAAATAATTGAAATGAATCCCACTAACATTATAAACTAGTGAACATCCCGCGGTAGTTATGCTGGTGTAAAGAGCATCGCATATGTATGTATATCGATGTTTGGAATGTATATATCCTGAATCAAATATATGATTTTTATCCTGAAAATCCCTCAGGAACGGAAAAGCTACATTAACGCGAATGAAACCGCGGGATATCCACTTGTAAAAAAATACTAATGAGATTTATGTAATTGTGATTTTTCACTGACAATAGTTTGTAGTTGTGGATCAATTTAAATTGCACCAATTATTAAAAGAGATTTATGATGCTCATCGGTTAACTTAGATTTGTAAACAGTATTTAGAAGTCTAGAAATTATAGATAATGGCAGAAAATTAAAACAGTTTTGGCCCTTGGTACTTACTGGAGTGAACAGTATGGCCCATGTAGTTTTAAAAATTGTATGGCTTTTCACAATTCTTTAGTGCTTGAAATTTTATAATAAATTCTAAAATATATTTTTTAATAATTTCTTGAACTCATGAATTTTTATAATATTAAAAAAAAAAATATAAAAGTAGTGTTTAGGATGTTATCCTTTGCTTACAAGTTCTAAAAAAAAAATTAAAAAAAAATGAATTATGTTTTTAAACGTTCTGTATATTTAAAATTTTTAAATGCTTAACTCTTTATCAAGAGATCTTGTATGCTTGCAAATTTCTTTATGTGTATTTACTTTTATTTGGTATTAGTGGCGTAACTATACCATCTGAGGCCAGTGGCAAATATTTTGAATGGGGGCCGTTCTATAGAAAGTATCATCATCTTTTATTTAAATAAAGTACTACCTAAAGGGGTTTTAGGTTTGCAATGTCCATTTTTTGATTACAAAACAATTCACTTGAACATTGAGTACTTTAAAATGACCCTTGTCAGTAATGCATGACGAATATGACATTTTTTCCAAGTCAATTTCAATCACTTCAATTTGGTTTTGATTATGTGTATCACTAGTGCAGGGTTCTGGTGACTCTGGATCAGTGTTGTCATGGACTGAATGTTATTATTTTCGGTTCGGCTAATTTCATTGTTCGCTTATTTCTTCCTCACTCTTCCTAAGTGTTGACTTATTTTAGGTAACTTCCTACTTTCCTTCAAATTCCATCTTTTTCGTGTTTTCACTCCCACTAAGATACTTTCTATTAGTAGACATGTTACTATCTGAATCACACTATTTATAAGATATCAAACCGAAAGATTCAATTTCTACGCTGCGGATAGGTCGTAACCATCGAGAAATAAGGCCTTAGGCCATCCCTTTCTTATCTTGTGTCGTCACTATCGATGATGCCCTACGTGGACGCCACATGCTTTTCGACATTACTTTGGACGACCTGGTGTCTCGTCAATGTTTCTCTCGTTGTTTTGAATAATATTTTTTTTTTTTTTGTATAAAAGTACCGAAATGTGTGCAAAAATGAGAAATCTTTACATCTGACCTAAAGTTACATTTTTACAAATAGGTAAACTGCAGCATTTTCTTCTTCTTTATTTGCATTACAGACTGTTACAGGCCAAGGCGGTCTCAACAAGTTTTCTCCAAAAGATTTCATCAGGCCCCACAGTCCGTCAACGATTGATTTTTAATGTCTTGAGTCTATCCATCTTGTGCGAGATCTACCTCTTTTTCTGTACCTAGTACATTTACAAAGGTCATCTTTTTAACAGGGCTCATGTTACAATATTTAAAAATATGCCCAAACCCTCTGATGAAAAAAAGATTTGGTGATTCTGGAAATTTTAGGTGTACATGTGTTTGTGTGGTAATACATGCGTTTGTTACTGAACTCCACCTAAACAGCTTGACGGATTTTGAAGAAATTTTTGTGTGTGTTTTAGTCGGTCTCTGGATGGTATAGATTCACAATTGGATCCGGAAGGCGGCGCTGCAATCGATAGATATATAATAGATCTTTAGATATATAATTTTTCTGTACATGTGTTTGTCACTGACATTTTCCTAAATGGTTGGACCAATTTTGATGAAATTTTTATATGTGTTTGAGTGGGTCCTGGATGGTTTAGATTCACAGTTGGACACGATAGGCGGCGCTGCATTAAGGGTTCTTCTGTACATGTGTTTGTCACTGAATTCCTCCTAAACAGCTTGGCCGATTTGGATAAAACTTATTGTGTGTTTGACAAAACATGGATAATATTTTTTGCTGTCCCCTTTGATATAAGTCGCCACCAGATGGTGCTGCAGTATGCCAATTGCTATTCCATTCAATCAAACGCTATGAAAATTGGTAACAATATGTATTCGAGTATGGAAAATATATTCACGCAATCCACTTTATTGTTACTTGCCACCAGATGGTGCGGCATTATTTAATCTTATATACCGTTCAAACGATATCCATGAAAATTAGTATACCCCTATATTGGAACATGAAGAATATATTCGTGATAAATAATTTTCTACAATGCATTTTATTTGAAAGGACAATCTATGCCGGCTAGTTTTTTTATAGATTTCATAGTGAAACAAAATTCTCCATCTGCCATTCTCTCTAACCGGTTAAAAATTTTCAAAGTATTTTTGTTTCAAAAAATTAAATATCTGTGTTCATCTGCTTTTATTAAGGGCCAGCATTCACTGCCATACAATATGATAGTCTGATGATAGTTGTATAAAGATTAATTTTTGTCTGGAGATTTAAGAGTTTGGACTTTTTAATAAATTCTTTAAACAATGGTAACATCTATTATCCTTAGATAGCCTATTGTCAATTTTAAGTTTAACAGTTTAATCATTGGAAATGATAGCACTGAGATACGTAAACATGTATACTCTCTCTCTCGAATGTATAAGATTCAGACTTTAATAAATTCTTTAAACAATGATAAAGAAAGATAGCACGGATTTCAACATTATTATCATTGGAAATGATAGTACCGAGATAAGTAAACAGATCTACGCTCTCTCAAACGTATAAGAGTTTTTGTCACTACGACTATCGTTTTTCTTTCTGTCGATGGTTCTATTTTTCTTATTAGCCGCAGCTTTCTAGTGGTTCGAGAAGTACTGATCAATCCATACAAACATTTATGGAATCTTCATTTATTTACAAGCAATATTTACAAAGATATACAGGGTTGATGGTAACAGTTCAAAGGCAAAAGCTCAACTGGAAGAAGAATGTTCTTTTTAGAATAAAACAACTCGTTTCCACAGCAACAGCTGGTCTCCACGGCAACAGCCCGTTTCCACTGTAACCAACAGCCCATCTCCACGGCAACAGCGCAATTCTGAATCGGTTCCAAACGGTTTTTATAAAACTAACACGTGACGCTGCGTGGCGCGAACTAAAGCATTAAAATTCCAACAGTTTTCCTGCAGTGGGAGAGAAATATAGGCTGTACTTGTTACAGCCATAAATTTTGTTTTCCCTCATTAATAGTTAATTTCCCTCATTAATAGTTAATCCTCATTAATAGTTAATTTCCCTCCTTAATAGATATTTTCTGGATGCAGACTGAAGTGAAATAAAAATATCCACAACCGCCTGTCTACTTCTATTAATGATATCAATCTCATCAGCGTATACCAGTAACTGTAAAAATGGTGCCTCTAAATTAAAATATCTAATTAGATCAATATTTCGTGAGTATTATTGCATAATACATGAAAGAAAATTTAAATATGCTATCAAATTTCTAAAAATATTTTAAACCAAATTATTTCTATTAATTATAAAATACAGTGATAAAATACAGTTATAAAACTATAAAGGATTTGTGGTGAAAAAAATTTGTCAGTAATTGAATTCAGTTACATTTTTTTTTTTTTGATTTAAAAAATGCAGTTACAGATTTATCTCCTTGAGACCTTGTTGTATTTACAATTATCTCACAATTTATTGACTTAATTTGGTAAAATGTAATGTGTTCCTGATGAAGTAATCGTAACAAATTAGACAATTGATTGTATGGAAGGAACAGAAAAATTGGTGTACAAATTCAAAATTGTATTGGTTATACTATTTGATTATGCAAAAATATTTTATTGATTAGTGCGAAAATTTAAAAGATTTTCAAAATATTTTTCAATTTACCTCCATGGTCGAGACGTCCGATCTATTATTTAAGCTTCCTAGTTTGATCGAATAGCAAGAACTAGCAAGTATCTATTTTAAGGGTTATAATTCTTTTTGATGAATATTTAATATTTGTTTAAAACAGATTATTTTTTTTTTCTCTGCTTATGAAAATAATACAAAATAATTTTTTTCTTTTAAAATATAATATTAAATCCATTAAGTAATTATTTACAATTTGTTGATTAAAATTTTTTTTTTATGTTTAATCATTTTATTTTTAAATTTAAAAAAAATTGCAGTTACAGATTTATTTCTTATATAGTAAAATTTTAAAGGTTCAAATTTATTTAAAATAAAATAAAACCAATATTTCTATTATATCTTAATTTTATTGTTTATTTTGTCTAATTGAATACTTTTATAATTGGGTAAAAATTAAATTGACAGAAGGATAATTTATTTTTGGGAATTGAAAAAATTTTTTTTTTTTTTATAAATTCTATATTATTATTTTAAAAATTATTTTTATATTTCTTTATTTATTAAAGTTTATTTTCGAAACTTCGTCCTAAAGTACAATCTAGAATAGTTTTGACAAAAAAAAATTTATAGTTTTAATTCTAAAATTAAAAAAAGGTTTTTCTATGTTTGTAAAAGACATTCTATTCTAAAAATTGATGGTTTTCGGGCTGGAATGACAAATTGTGAGTTGAAGATTGCTATTATATATATGCATAAAAATAAATTTTCACAAGGATTCTTATTAATGAATAGCAATATTTAAAAATTAATTCTATATTATTATTTTTATAAATTTTAATATTTCTTGAATAATTAAAAAAATCTTAGAAAATGGCACTGAGTTTCAAAATTACTTTTAAAGCAAATTAATTCTTTCAATTACAAGCTGCCTAATGTAGTAAATTTGTAATAATGTATTTGAAGTGTTAAACTGTATATAAAATTTAAGTTTAAATACAGATAATATTATATTTTCAGATATTTGGACAACTGTACAAATAAAATTAAGAAATAAAATGACCAAATACAGAACTGGAACGATGATTAAAAATACTTTTGTAAAGGAAAATGCATTTATTTTATAAAAATTTAAGAAACTTTTTTTTATATAAAAAGAAATAGAACCTAATATTTTAATGAATGATTAATTTAAAAGATCAGAAATTATTTTTTAAATTTCCCTTAAAAATAATAAATTAATAGAAATCTAGTTTGATTATCATCTGTGGGATTATTTTAAAGAAAGAGTATTAAGTGCTTTAAAACTAACCTCCTGCTGATGACGTCACAAACGTTCGCTATGGCTTAGTACAGGGGTCTCCAAACTTTTCAGCCTTAGGGCCATACTGTTTACTCCAGTAAGTACCAAGGGCCAAACCGTTTTAATTTTTCTGCCATTATCTATAATTTCTAGACCAGTCGCCGAGTACACGTTCTGAGCGAGCATACGCTTGCTAACTGCAACTACTGTCAGTAAAAAATCACAATTACATAAATCTCATTAGTATTTTTTACAAGTGAATATTCCGCGGTTTCATTCGCGTTAATTTAGCTTTTCCGTTCCTGAGCGGTTTTCAGGAGAAAAATCATATGTTTGATTCAGAATATATACATTCCAAACATCGATATACATACATATGCGATACTCTTTACCCCAACATAATTACCGAGGGTAACCGCGGGATATTCACTAGTTTATAATGTTAGTGGGATTCATTTCAATTATTTGTTAGTTATGCTTAAGTTAAATATTTTGCGTATTATGCTTGTCATTAAGCTTTTTTACCTAGCAAGTCAATAAAACCGAGTTATTATCATTCTGTGTGTTTTTTTTTATCCAACTTATTACACCAACATGTAAGCTATTCGCTGTCGCGGGCCGGATTTGGCCCACGGGCCGTAGTTTGGAGATCCCTGGCTTAGTAGAAACGGATGGGCACGATAAATCCGATGAAGGTAAATTATGCAATTAGAATTAAAGAGGTTTCAGATGGGTGCGAACTATTCAAATGCGACATTGAATGTGCTATATATTTGTCGGTTTAGTTGCAAATTAGTACAACAATGAATGTTATCCGAAATCAAGAATTGCTTACAAATAGAAATTTAGAAACTAAACTTTCAATTTACCATGCCATTTTTGTTGGCAATATTTTGTGAATATTTTTATTCTCTGCTTTTTATTTTTAATATTTGTTTAAATTCTTTAAGCATTAAACTACAAATTGAAATAAAATTATTAAACAAATTAGAATTTTTCTTTGACAATCAGTGGCGTAGCTATACTAACTGAGGCCCATGAAAATTTTTCAAATAAGAGCCTCTAAATATAAAGTATCATCATTGATTTCTTTTAATAAAGTACTACTTAAAATACGTACTATTTTTGGTTTATACTATGAACTTTTAATTTAAAAGGTGTAATAAATTAAAATTGTTGTGTTATTTCTTAGAAAATATTTTATTCATTAAAATTGCTTTTATATGGTTTTCTGATCAGCAGTGTCAATGACAACATCAAAGTTCAAGTATCAGACCATGGAATAGATAGAACATCTAAATTAAGTAATTTGTCTCCCCCATAGAATTTCTTAAATAGTTTTTATCAGTTTTAATTTTGAGATTGATCGCTCAGCAATAGCCGTAGTCACATGGAATGTCACAAATAGCATAAATGCAGTGCTCCTTTCAGGAAGGCTTGGACACATAAAATAATTCCTTATGATTAATTAATCACCTATTCTCCATAAGGGGCTATGGAGAATTGGTGATTGGGTCTTCCATACCTTATATTTCATGTACAAAAGTGGAGCATAAACTGAGAATTCCTAACAAGTGAATTTAAAAATGTTACAGTAGCATATGGATGGCAGCAGGAATTCCCACTTTTTATTTTGTAAATATTTATTCAAGGACCAGAAATTGGGGAAGTCCCTAGTATCGGGATTACCCGTGCGTAACTATTTCCATTACCATTACTACCAGATGAGACATATTTTTTATACAAATGAATGCGTTCAAAATATACATTTGCATATACATTTTTGGTACTTACGTATTAACGGTACCTTGGCGATAGACTTGGCGGTTTTTAAGTGTCGCCAATCTTTATTATTTGAATAAAAATATTTTGAAAGCGTTTTGATTTTAAATGAAGTGTTTCATATATATTTTAGTATTTGGAACAAAAATTTTAAGGGTAGATTGGCGCCAAATCTGTAGCTGCGGTTGGCGCGCGTGCTCTTTATTGGCGCAACTATCGCCAAGGTACCGTTAATACGTAAGTACCACATTTTTTTAATTTATCGCTTTAGTAACTTAAATTCGTTAAATACAGATTAAATCAGGCCTTTCCTGTACTCATAGCCTCGAATGGGGGCCCAAGGCAACTGTCGACTAAGTTATTTGTTGGATTACTAAAAATATTTTACAGTTACGAAAGCTATTTTTTAATAGGTTTAATAAAAATATTTTGGATAGCTTATTTATTTTTCCACTTTTCTGGATCTCTGAAATACTGAATTTTGAATTATATATTTTATTGATATACAGTTTAACTTAAAAAGTGAGATTTTAATTAGCTTTGAAAGAAATTTTTATTTTTATTTTTTTCATAGATTTTTTTAAAATCGAAAGCATTTGTCCATTTTAAAAAGTTATATTATTTTCACAGCATTTAGCTTTCTATCAACATTAATATTTTTTCTAAAGTTTTCTGAATCTCAAAATAACTTTACATTGGCTTTTCTTTCCATTTTATGGAATGAGAAACTATTAAACCGCAAGTACTATTTAACTTCTTTTTGTTTATTCCTCTTTTTCTATTTGTTAAATTCATCCTTCTAAAGAGATATTCTTTCCAAATAAAATATTTGCAAACAGAGAACTTTTTTAGAAACAAACAATGATGGAAAATAAAGTAAGTTGGAATGTATTTTATTGAATCTCTTTACAACTTAATATTTAGGTTTTCTAAAAGTTAAAAAAAAAAAAAAAAACTCTCTGTCATTTAGATTTGATTTCTCTACTTCATAGCTTTAAATTCAAAATGAAAAAAATTATTTTCGAAACTTTTCCTAAAGTACAAGCTAAAATAGTTTTGATAAAAAATGCTTGATAGTTTTAGTTCTAAAATTAAAAAAGGTTTTTCTAAGTTTGTAAAAGACATTCTCTTCTAAAAATTGATGGTTTCATGCTAGAATGACAAATTGCGAATTGAATATTACTATTATATTTGCATAAAAATAAATTTCTCCTGGAATTCTTACTAATGAATAGCAATTTTTAAAAATAATTCCTAGCTTTTTAAATAAAAAAATCATAGTTGAATATTACAATTGTTTTAGTTTTTGTTTGAAAATAAAACTTATGTTCACATAGTTTTGTAAAAAAAAAAATGTTCATGAGATGCGATTTAAAAAAAAATTCTATTGAAATCTGAATGCTATGTAAGTAAAAAAAATTATAAAAATTAATGACTTTTTATTATAACGTAGACAATCAATTTGTATAATATATATCTTTTTTAATCCGATAATCATAGGAGGCTATTTTTCATCCGAAAAAAAATTTTTTTTAAGACATAATCGTAGTAAAATTGAATTACGCCTCTGCTTCGAAAATGATTTATCAAATATATTTTATTTTTCATTTTCATTTGCTTTCTTATTTAATTTATCCCTAATATTTAAAAAGAAACTACAAAAGTTACTTTCGTAAATAAATTAAATTAACAAAACTTTAAAAATAAACTTATAAATCTGTTTCTTCATTTTTAATTTCTTTTTTTTTTTTTTGTTAGTTGATTCTCTTTATTGAAAAAATACATGTTTTAAAGTAACATGAAAAGAATAAACTTTTATTATTTTAGTAACATAGTTTATTTGAAAAGAAACTTAAAATCTATTATGTATAGACAATAAAATAGCTTTCTCTGAAATATAAGCACAAATTGACAAAAATGATTAGAATGAATTGATAACTCTAATAACAAATATTTGACTTAGAATTGAAAATTGGGAACACATTTTACTTTGATGATCAAATACCTTTTTTATTTTGATTTCCATTTGAAGTCCCAGAAATTTATTAAATTTATTGACCTTTTAAATTCTGTTTTGATAAGTGATTACTTTAAATATGAAATATGATAGAAAAGTTATGCATAAATAAAGCATTTTTGCTTTTTTAATTAAATATCTTTCCGGGTGTTTCAAATGGTAAGATCCGATTTTGCATTTATATCTTTAAGCAAACATGTAAACTAATAGTTTATCTATTAATACAAAAACAGGAATATTTTAGGAAAATATTTAATAGTACATTGCTGAATTCATGCCTTTCTTAGTACTTGCAAAACAAATATTTAATATTTAATATTTCAGATAGAAAAGTGTTTCATTTTCTGTAACTCTATTTGTTTGCGGTTTTATTAAAAGACGTTGGATGGCAACAATGTGTGATACTCTAAATTCCAATAAAGATGTCAAATATACGCCAGACATGTCAAAACATTTCTGGGGAACTTGATGATATAGGCGCGTTGTTTACGTGAAACACTTCCGTTTAGACCAGCGTGTCGAGTTAGAATGATGTTTATATTCATGTATAGTGAACTATTTGTTTCTATTTTGCGTTCAAGTAAGTATAATCTGGAAATGAGAATCTTCGATTCCCGTGTTATGTAGCTCATATGCAAGAGTTATTTTGTTATCGAAGAGCCTAACAGCCTTCTTGGAATATACGCGACAATTTGAAAGTTATAGCACTTTTATTAGGTCTCCAAATGGATATTAAGGATATACTAAATTTTGTTGTTTCTATAGAGTGGTATAGCAAAGATTGCAAAAAATTTTTTCTAAGAAGCAATGACTTAAAGAAATCTGATAACTGTATAAAAACTTAACTAACCATTTTATTCTGAATACGTATATATATATATATATATATATATATATATATATTATATTTGCCTTGCATATCAAACTAGGACTATTTAAAAATCTTGTTAAGGTGATGAATAAAAGTGTTCCAGGTTTTCTGTATTTAAAGAACAAAATTCCTTAAGATCAGTACGGATAAAATAAAAGAGGATACATTTATAGTCTCACAAATAAGAAGCTTATGAAGGAACATGAAAAAAAGTTGGAATAGGATTAAAACAACTGCATGGAAGTCTTTTGAAAAGGTCATAACTGAATTTCTTGGCAATAGAAAAACTGATAATTATGGAGAACTAGTTTCATACTGCCTTCAAAATTATAAAGCTCTAAGATGTAATATGTTAAAAAAATACCTTTCTGAATTCAAACATTGATTTCTGTCCTGAAATTCTCAGCGCTGTGATTGACAAATACGGTGTGTGATATCACCAAGGTACTATTTTAGCAATGAGAAAACCTTATCAGAGAAATTGAAAACTAAAATATGTTTGCAGACAATTGCTGGATATTAAGGAGAGATGGATACTAAAGAGAGATGCTTCCCAAGCTAAATACAGTTGAAAAACACGAAAAATTATATTTTGTTTTAGTTTATTACCTTTAAGTAAATTAAATAAAACTAATCACCAATATAAAAATGAACTTTTTAATTTTGTATTATAAAAAAAAATAATAAATAAAAAACGCAAATGCAAATTTTAAAACAGAGCAAAAATTTCATAACAAACATTCATTCGAATTAATTTAACAGACAAAAAGGTAAATTTTTTCTATCACTGCCATTATGTTTGTACGTTTTGTCAGTAAGTTTGATAATATATAAGTTTTAGAATAGAAAAGAATTTTCATAATACATAATATTATTTTTTTTTTTTAAAGACAACAATTATTTTCCATTAAATGCTCAAGAATTATATTTCTAAGTACTTTGCTTTTGTTTTGTATATTACACTGATTATTTCCAACCCAGACTTTTTAGATTTATAATAGTATTATAAATGTAATGACAAATCTTAATTTAAATCTTAATACAACGTAATTGGGCAGAATAACTTTTGAAATTATATTGGAAGTAACTACACTACTTATTATAAAATGACGCATCAATTTGAATTTTATTTACAATGAGGGGATAATTTTAATTACTTTATTGAAAATATAATTCAGCAAAGTAATTATTAAATTACACCAAAATTATTTAATATCATAATATTATAATCAATTCCCCTAGTTATCTATAAATGAAACATCAATTTGGACTCATTCACAATTAATAGACATTTTGATGTATTTTGTTGAAGACATAATTCAGTAAAGTAATTTTTAAATGATATTCAAGAATTTATTTAAAGAAGCCTATCAACTTTTTTAATAATTTAATTTAAACTGGAATTATTTAACATTATAATATAATAATCACTTTCCCCGTGATTATTTTTAAATGAAACGTCAATTCGGACTAATTCACAATTAATAGAAATTTTGAGGTATTTTATTATAGACATAATTCAATAAAGTAATTTTTAAATGATATTCATTAAAAATATTCAAGAATTGATTTAAATATATTATGTATAATTATTAATATATATATAATATTATAATATTTTAATAATATCTAAATATATTATCTATTATTATTTATTCATTTAAATATATTATCAAGATATTCAAGAATTTATTTAAAGAAAACTATCAGCATTTTACTGAATTTAAATTTTACTGAGATTATTCAATATCATAATATAATTAATCATTTCCTCCCAGTTATTCTTACATGAAACATCAATTTGGGCTCATTCACAATTAATAATAATTTCAAAGGTATTTTATTAAAGACACAATTCAACAACGTAATTTTTAAGTTATATTAAAGAATTTATTTAAAGGAAACTATCAGCGTTTTGCAGAATTTAAATTATTTTACTTGAAATTAACAGTCTGTTGTTACCAAGTTAGTATTCCTAAAGAGTTATGTAATTACACGGCCATTAAATCTTTTATAATCCCTTATTAAAATGAAGCAGACCAAGTAAGCAATAATAACGGTCACAACAGAGACAACCTTTGTTGAATTATTCTAAACAACTACGTGCATCCTTAAATTGAAAATTGTATGCCATGTGAGCAAGACTTCTTTTATCACAGCAATACAAACCCATTTATTTTCTTTAACTCAAACTAACTAACGAATCTCTGCATGATTCTGATTAAAAACTAAGTTCCTTTTAAAAGACTCAGTATGTATATTTACTAAACTAACGAGCATTTTAAAATCCGCCCAAGAAACGTTTCCAAATTAATTCTCAAATAATGGCTGCAATAGCTTTCTTGAAGTACGTGCAGCTCAGCCATCTATTATATTGCTCGTTAGTAGCGTTGCCCGGGTAGCTTCTTCATGTTGAGTGTAATGTAATTAAAATCGAATCTCATCATGTTTGCTGGGAGTTTTTTTGGTCAAAGCTTTTATTTTGCTTTCAAAAGGCAATGAAGGATATGTAATTTCAAAGGAATTCTTAAATGAAACATCAACTTGGATTCATTCACAATTAATAGAAACTTTGAGGTACTTTATTAAAGACATAATTCAGTGAAAGTAATTTTTAAATGATATTCGAGACTTTATTTCAAGAAATCCATCAGCGTTTTATTGAATTTAAATTACATTCTGTTTAATTAATAAACTAATATAATAATCAGTTCCCCTTATTCTTAAATGAAACATCAATTTGAACTCATTCACAATTAATAGAAATTTATAGAATTATTATTAAAACATTTGGAGAATTATTAAAGACATAATTCAGTAAAGTAATTTTTAAAATATATTAAAGGATTTATTTAAAGGGACTATTAGCATTTTCCTGAATATAAATTAGTTTACTGTTGTTGTTATCAAATTAACAGTTTGTTGTTACCAAGTTAGTATTCTTAAGGAGTTATGTAATTACACGGCCATTAAATCTTTTATAATCTCTCATTAAAATGAAGCAGACCAAGTAAGCAATAATAACGGTCACAACAGAGACAACCTTTGTTGAATTATTCCTAAACAACAACGTGCATCCTTAAATTGAAAATTGTATGCCATGTGAGCAAGACCTCTTTTATCACAGCGATTCAAACCCATTTATTTTCTTTAACCTAAACTAACTAACGAATCTCTGCGTGATTCTGATTAAAAACTGAGTTCCTTTTAAAAGACTCGAGTATGTATAATGATATTTACTAAACTAACGAGCATTTTAAAAATCCGCCCAAGAAACGTTTCCAAATTAATTCTTAAATAATGGCTGCAATAGCTTTCTTGAAGTACGTGAGCTTAGCCATCTATTATATTGCTCGTTAGTAGCATTGCCCGGGTAGTTTCTACATGTTTAGTGTAATGTAATTAAAATCGAATCTCATCCTGTTTGCTGGGAATTTTTCTCAAAGCTTTTATTTTGTTTTTCAGAAGGCATTGAAGGATATGGAATTGTAAAAGAATTACTTTTAATATGTCCTCAATGACAAAGTTACTAAGAAATTTCAAGTGCTACAGATTTAAATTTTTTGATGAAATGGTTTTGATGTTCGTTTCATATTTAATTTGCAATAATAATTTTATTTGTTACAGAATTAAATTTTATTGTAAAAAGGAAACTTTTAATTATTTTTGTGACTTTTAGTGAAATGCATGTTACCAAACATTATCGATAAATTGGTGAAAGTGTCTTATTCACCTTCAAAAAAGCATTAGAAAGAAATGGTTTCTTTCTGTGATCTGTGATGAAGATATTAAAAATGTGTTCCTTTTTCTTTGATGATTTTGAATTACTCAGCTTTAAGTAACCTGATTAACAGCTATAATTAACAGTTTTAGTTAATAGGTTACGTTAATCGTGAGTATACCTTTTATAAATTTAACAAATAAGTTATTCTGTTGTTGTTATTTATGCCCATTTTTTTTTTAAAATGCGCTTTTTTTTACTTATACTCATTCTTTTAAATCATTGTATTACTGTATGGTTATGTTGGCATTTATATAATATATTATATCTTTGAGTAACTACAAAATAGATTTAACAGATAAAATTCTGTGATGAAGATATTAAAATATATTCCTTTTTTCTGTTATTATTTTAACATTATTCAGTTTTAAGTAAAATGATTAACAGCTATAATTAACAGTTTTAGTAAATAGGTCCCGTTAATCGTGGAGTATATCATTATAAATTTAACAAATAAGTTATTCCGATGTATGCTCATTCTTTTAAATGTGGCTTACTTAAATCATTGTATTACTGAATGGTTATGCTGGCATTTATGTAGACTTCTCTACCAGTCTAGCAAATGTTTAACGACAGAGGAAGGCAATCTGGGGGTGTATTTCAAAGCGAAATAAACAAGCGTTGTTTTTCTCTCAACAATATACATTTAATGAAAATATATTATATTTACAGTGATATTTACATTAATTGTTAAACATTCACAACCATTTTCTATCGCTGCTTGACGCAGCCACTCCCATGTCAGCTAGCGTTCACCTCTCGCGCTCAACTACGGGGTTTTTTCCTTCTTCCAGGGCCAGAGTTCCAAGGTCCAATACTGCCACTACATGCCAAAGGTTGTTGTGAAAGACACATAGTCCGTGGTGTGTTTCCATCTGGTGCTTAGCAGGCAAACAAATCTACAGGTTATGCTGGCATTTATATATTAAATATTAATTATTCAAGAATTGTAGTATCTATACGATAGCTAGTAGTAGCTACAAGATAGACTTAGCAGATACCAATCTGTGATGAGGATACTAAATGTATTCATTTTTATGATTTTAAAATTACTCAGCTTTAAGTAACTTGATCAACAATTTTAATTAATAGCTTTAGTTAACTTGATTAATTTAAAAATTACTCCGGTTGTTTTAATTTTGGAGAATAAATTCATAAATTTCACAAATAATTTATTCTAATGTTATGTATGCTCATTCTTTTTTGTATGGGGCTTAGTTAACTTTTATATGGAACTTACTTTTAATATTTGGGCTTACTTACTTACTAATGGGGCTTATTAAAATTATTTACTTTTAATTAAATTTAATTACTTATGTTGGCATTTATATAAATATTAATCGTTTTTTATTTCAAAATTATATACAAATTACACAGTTGACTAAATAGTGTCTTTCATGAAAAACATATAGGAAAAATAATTTAAATAATCAAACTAGTTAGACTATCATATGTGCACTAATTCTTTTGATTTAATAGAAAAATAATAATCATAAAATAAGATTAATTATTTCATAATGAGATTCAGACCACCAAGGTAACAAAACAATATAAAACGTCTATTAATAAAAATAAATATAAACACAGTAATAGAAAATAATAGTTATTACAAATAATTTATTTATTTAAATATTAGTTAAATAAAATATTAGGCGCATAAATTTAATTTTCCTTTAATTCAATACCACTTTCACTTTATAATTTTACACAATGTAGTTTAGACTTGAAATTTTTTTTCAATTCCTTCTCTTAACTCACACTCTCCCCTATATATATTTTGTTCAAATTTTCAATCGTTAATAAAAATACTTTTTATTCATCCATTCAAGTTCAAATGCATTTTTTTTTAACTTATAGTGGATGACACTTGATGTTAATACAGTTTTTTTTTTTCAAATATGAATTCATTAATTTAATTAATTTTTAATTTTTTTTTTAGATTTAAGTTGCATGTATCAACCAATAGATGGCGCCAAGATAAACTTAAAAAATGAATGAAAAATTATTTATAAAGGACTTTCTGCAATATAGAGAAAAAAAAAGTAGGAATTGACTTCAAAAAAATTTTGATGTTACTTGTTAGAGATTAAATCTACGAAAAATCCTATATCAGTCAATCCTTAATAAACGACGAGACAGACACAAAATTAAAAGGCTACATTCTCTGATTCCTCAAATTAGTGATACAGAAAAACACTGATTTTTATTTCAAAATATTTTCTTTTACGAAAAATTATATTGGAATAAGAAATTAAACAATCAAACGAGTTATGTAAAATAATCCTTTTATTAAATAGAACAAAAACTGTAATAAAATATGGTTCATCATTTCATATTGAGATTCAGACCCCAAGGTCACAAAATAACATAAAATGTCTATTAATAAAAACAAATATATACACAGCTTCAATAGAAAATAATATTTATAACGAATAATTTATTTATTTAAATAATAATTAAAACAAATATTACATGCATAAATTTAATATTTATTTAATTCAATATTTTATAAGTTCACAATATAGTTTAGACTTGAGTTTCTTTTTAGGGATAAAATCACGAAAATCCCTACACCAGTCAATCTTTCATAAACGGCGAGACAGACACACAAAATTAAAAGGCAACACTCTCCTCAAATTAGTGTTACGAAACGCTGACTCGTTCAAAAGTGGCTTCAAAACGGCGTAGAAAAGTAGCCAAAATGAGAGACGCGTTCAAGCGTCAAAGAAAGAAAACGGACGCTTTTTGCAACGTTTAGAAGATGAGAATCATTGTGAAGCAGCGACTCCAATTTCAACCAAAGAGAAAAACCATAGAAACGAATCCAGAGGGGAGATTCTAATCTTACTTTTGCAACTTTCTATTTATAAGATATGAATTTATTTTATTTTCTTGTCGTATTTTTTTTGTAAAGCTTTTTTTTTTTTATGCAGCTGCTATTTCGTGTTTTGGGTAATTCATCAATCAGATGTTTTCATCGTCTCAGTTTCAGTATTAAAAAAAGTTCATTTTTTTCAGCAGTGGAGTAATACGTGTGTGGAAATGAATGGTTTTTAGGTCTAGGGAAAAAAAGTAAAAACCTTGTATTTTGTTGTCTCATCAAAAGTATCATCATTTATCAATGTTTTTTTAAAAAATAATTTGGTTAATTTTTGTCAGTATGTTATCAATAAATTATTGTAGAATTAAAAGAAATACAGATTCTATTGAATATCAAAAGGATAGTACATAAGGCATAGTATATTATGAAGTATATTTTATTACATTATACATTATTTAGTATATATCATAAAATCTTTCTTTTTTTTTTTACTGTTGAGGAAGTCAAATATTTATTCAGCATAAAATCTTCACAGAAATTATGAACCATTTAAACCAAATTATTAATGAGATTAATAATTATTATTATCATTAATAAATACAAAAAACCATCATTTATTTTTCATATCAAAAATAATCAAATATCAAATAATACACTCATGTCCATAAATTAAGGATAATTCAGAATCACACAGAAATTGAACTCTAAAATAAAAATTTCACCTGTAGAATTATCACACACATCTTGAAGAAGAATATGCAAATTACAGGAAACCAGCAGATGGCGCGGATAGTACGTCAAACGTAATAGTACGTAAAAAGTAAAACCTTGTATTTTGTTGTCTCATCAAAAAAACATCATCATTTATCAATATTTTTAAAAAATAATTAAGTTCATTTTTGTCAGAATGTTATCAATAATTATTAAAATTACAAGGAATACAGATTCTATTGAGTATCCACGGATAGTATATAACATGAAATCCTTTCTTTCTTTTATAGTTGAGAAAGTAATAAAATACAGTTAAATGCATAATCATTCAGCTTACTTTAAAATATAATTTAGGATTCAGAAACCATTTAATTGATAATATTTTATACTAAATGCAAATGCTAAAATTGTAAAAAAATTTTTAGTAAAAGTAATTATTATTCCTTATCCTTATTATATTATTCCTTATTATATACTTAAATTAATTAAACTCATGTTTGTGAAAATTGCAACAACATGAAGGAATCGTCATAATTGAATGAAATTTAATGCACAGTTGAGTGGTAGTTGTACAAATAAATGATTAAATGATTAATTAACGATTGAGCTAATGTTTACCACTAGCAGATAACCACCGATAACCATACACGCCTCGCGCTACAGCCGTCTATTTATTCGAATCCATCCGCCGTTCAGAGGGCGCTGCTCAGCATACGCATGCGCTGCGGATTTGAAATTCTAATCATTTGCATATCATGCGCTAATTTGCATTTCCTGAAAATTTCAGCTCACTCGCGTAAGTCCTTCATGGTGTTGCAATTTTCAAAAACATGAGTTTATTATTTATCCTTTCTATTTTACTGTTGAGGAAGTAAAATATTTATTCATAACAAAATCTTCACAGAAATTAAGACTCATTTATACCAGATTATTAATTATATCTATTATTACATAACCATAATTTATTTCTTCAAACAATTTAATTATCATTCAATAATAAAATAAAGTTAGATGCATAATCATTTAGATTACTTTAAAACATAATTTAGTATTCAGGAAACATTTAATTGATAATATTTAATACTAAAGCAAAGACTAAAAATTCTAAGACAATTTTAATTAATTAATTATTATTCCTCATTTTTTAATTAATTATTATTTATAATTTCTATTATACAGCTGAAGAAGTGAAGTATTTATTCATCACAAAATCTTCAGAGAAATTAAGAACCATTTAGACCAGATTATTAATGATATTAAATATTACATAATCATTATTTATTTCTTCAAAATAATTTAATTAACAAAAATTAACATTCAAGTAATAAAATAAAGTTAAATGCATAATCAATAAGCATACTATAAAAATTATTTAAGTTGCAGGAATATTTAATTGATAATATTTAATAAAAAAGAAAATTTTAATAATAGTAATCATTTTTATATTCTTTTAAACTCAATTTTTAATTTAAAATAAAAGTTTTGAACACTAATTAAAATTTTTACTCTCTCTATTTTTCAAAGAATTAAAAATAATAAAATATTTTTTAACTCACAAAATCACTGCTATTAAATTTGCATTAGTTAATTAAATAGAATTTTTATAGAAACAGCTCGATTTTAATTAAAATTCCACATAAAGAGTGTTTAATTTAAAAATTCTTAGCATACAAAATAAAAATGTCTAAAGCGTATTGTAGAACACAAAGGACATTAAAAAATATAATTAAAAAACTGATGTAAATCGAAAAACATGCATTTCAATTTTTTTTTATTTATTTATTTTTTTTCATCAGTAACACTGTTTTTGAATTGGACGTTTTCTAGGCTCATCACTATAAAGACATCATTTCTATCAATTTATGAAATGTTTTGTCACATAAAGTGGGAGTGGCCTCTGCAGAATAATTAATGCAATGAGTGACATTTACTGTTATTCTATAGATATAACTTTTGACAAGGCTTTTTTTGTTGAGAATGGCAAAAAAAAAAAAAAAAATGCACCATGTTATTTTCTTAAAATGTGTTTTACAATAAAACTTTTTTATGCATTATTAACTTTTGACAAGGTTTAAATTTTGAAAAGGTAACTTTTGACAAGGTTTTTGTAGAGAATGACGAAAAAAATGCACCATGTTATTTTCTTAAAATGTGTTTACAATTCAATATTTTATAAGTTCACAATATAGTTTAGACTTGAGTTTCTTTTTAGGGATAAAATCACGAAAATCCCTACACCAGTCAATCTGTCATAAACGACAGACACACAAAATTTAAAGGCAACAGGCAGAAATTAACAGGCAAGAAATCAAGTGAAGTTTTGAAAAATATGAATAAATTTATAAGGTGAAGTGGTTATTAATATGAAACTCAGGTTTTTAATGATAAAAAAAAATTCAATAAAGGATAGTTAATTAAAACTACAAGGAAAATCACCTAGGTGTTTCTCTAAATTCAAATCTTAGAGTGACATTTTCAGGAAACTGCAAATTAAATTCAGTGAAAATATATTTAATTGGATCTTTTTAATTTTTTTATTCAGAGACTAATTTATTTAATAATGTTTGCTTTGATATAAAAATATCATTGTAATTCGAAGTTTAGGACGTATTTCCAGTCTGTTCTGTTTTCTGTTTTAATTCTACCTTTTTATTATCACGAATTTAATTACATTTAATTCTGCTACTAATTCTTTTTACTACATTCAATTATTATAATAAACATGAATAGAGTACTCATGGTTGTAGGAAAAGGAAGCAGCTTTTATTGTGATGGAGCACTGCAGGTAGAAGTCTGACTTGGTTCCGTGTCTCTGAAGTAGAAGGACAATGCTTTCTGGAGGATCTTTTAGAAGGAACTACCGTCTTTGTATATCGTATAGGATAAAACTCGGAAAACTCCCCACCCAAGTAGTTTGACTCACGAGTCAAGATGCCGAACATCACTAAGGCCACAGAGTCTTTTCGGTTTTGAAACAGTGTCTACAGCAATGCTGACAGTGGATTGAATCTCAACATTGTTGTAGATATTGTTTCAAAAACAAGAAGACTCAATGGTTTTGTGATGTTCAGCATCTTTGACTCACGAGTCAAGATGTCGTACTTGGTGGGAGTTTATAAATATTTTCAAGAAAATGAACCTTTTACAACTGTAATGCTATCTTGGAAATACTGAAAACCTGATAAAGATTAAATTAACAACGGACTGTTTTTTTCATAAGAGCTTTGAAACTCTTTAATTTCGAATTTCTTATCATCTTAAATACTTAAAAATAATTTTCAAGACGATTCGCTCAAAGACTTTTTCCAGAAATTAAGTGTTTTCCCCACTGCGCAAATTCATTTTCTTCCCAGCGTTACCAAGTGGCTTCTATTCATTAGAGTGTTTTTCCCCACTGTAAATTAGAGTGTTTTTCCCCACTGTGCACCGGTTCAATTTCTTCCCGCGTTACCAAGTGGCTTCTATTCAATAGAGTGTTTTTCCCCACTGTAAATTAGGTGTTTTCCCCACTGTAAAATAGAGTGTTTTCCCCACTGTGCACCGGTTCAATTTCTTCCCGCGTTACCAAGTGGCTTCTATTCATTAGAGTGTTTTTTCCCACTGTAAATTAGAGTGTTTTTCCCCACTGTGCACCGGTTCATTTTCTTCCCGCGTTACCAAGTGGCTTCTATTCATTAGAGTGTTTTTCCCCACTGTAAATTAGAGTGTTTTTCCCCACTGTGCACCGGTTCAATTTCTTCCCGCGTTACCAAGTGGCTTCTATTCATTAGTGTTTTTCCCCACTGAGCACCGGTTCATTTTCTTCCCGCGTTGCCAAGTGGTTTCTATTCCTTAGAGTGTTTTCCCCACTGTAAATTAGAGTGTTTTTCCCCACTGTGCACCGGTTCAATTTCTTCCCGCGTTACCAAGTGGCTTCTATTCATTAGAGTGTTTTCCCCTACTGTAAATTAGAGTGTTTTTCCCCACTGTAAATTAGAGTGTTTTTCCCCACTGTAAATTAGAGTGTTTTCCCCACTGTAAATTAGAGTGTTTTTCCCCACTGTGCACGGTTCATTTTCTTCCCGCGTTACCAAGTGGTTTCTATTCCTTAGAGTGTTTTTCCCACTGTAAATTAGAGTGTTTTTCCCCACTGTGCACCGGTTCAATTTCTTCCCGCGTTACCAAGTGGCTTCTATTCATTAGAGTGTTTTTCCGCACTGTAAATTAGAGTGTTTTTCCCCACTGTGCGCCGGTTCAATTTCTTCCCGCGTTAACAAGTGGCTTCTATTCATTAGAGTGTTTTTCCCCACTGTAAATGAAAGTGTTTTCCCTACTGTGCACCGGTTTATTTTCTTCCCGCGTTACCAAGTGGCTTCTATTCTTTAGAGTGTTTTTCCCACTGTAAAATTAGAGTGTTTTCCCCACTGTGCACCGTTTCAATTTCTTCCCGCGTTACCAAGTGGCTTCTATTCATTAGAGTGTTTTTCCCCACTGTAAATTAGAGTGTTTTCCCCCACTGTGCACCGGTTCAATTTCTTCCCGCGTTACCAAGTGGCTTCTATCATTAGAGTGTTTTCCCCACTGTAAATTAGAGTGTTTTTCCCCACTGTGCACCGGTTCAATTTCTTCCCGCGTTACCAAGTGGCTTCTATTCATTAAGAGTGTTTTTCCCCACTGTAAATTAGAATGTTTTCCCCACTGTACACCGGTTCAATTTCTTCCCGCGTTACCAAGTGGCTTCTATTCATTAGAGTGTTTTTCCCCACTGTAAATTAGAGTGTTTTTCCCCACTGTGCACGGTTCAATTTCTTCCCGCGTTACCAAGTGGCTTCTATTCATTAGAGTGTTTTTCCCCACTGTAAATTAGAGTGTTTTTCCCCACTGTGCACCGGTTCAATTTCTTCCCGCGTTACCAAGTGGCTTCTATTCATTAGAGTGTTTTTCCGCACTGTAAATGAAAGTGTTTTTCCCTACTGTGCACCGGTTCATTTTCTTCCCGCGTTACCAAGTGGCTTCTATTCATTAGAGTGTTTTTCCCACTGTAAATTAGAGTGTTTTTCCCCACTGTGCACCGGTTCATTTTCTTCCCGCGTTACCAAGTGGTTTCTATTCCTTAGAGTGTTTTTCCCCACTGTAAATTTGTTTTTCCCACTGTAAATTAGAGTGTTTTTCCCCACTGTAAATTAGAGTGTTTTTCCCCACTGTGCACCGGTTCAATTTCTTCCCGCGTTACCAAGTGGCTTCTATTCATTAGAGTGTTTTCCCCACTGTAAATTAGAGTATTTTTCCCCACTGTGCACCGGTTCAATTTCTTCCCGCGTTAACAAGTGGCTTCTATTCATTAGAGTGTTTTCCCCACTGTAAATGAAAGTGTTTTTCCCTACTGTGCACCGGTTCATTTTCTTCCCGCGTTACCAAGTGGCTTCTATTCATTAGAGTGTTTTCCCCACTGTAAATTAGAGTGTTTTTTCCCCACTGTGCACCGGTTCAATTTCTTCCCGCGTTACCAAGTGGCTTCTATTCATTAGAGTGTTTTCCGCACTGTAAATTAGAGTGTTTTTCCCCCACTGTGTACCGGTTCAATTTTTTCCCGCGTTAACAAGTGGCTTCTATTCATTAGAGTGTTTTCCCCACTGTAAATGAAAGTGTTTTCCCTACTGTGCACCGGTTCATTTTCTTCCCGCGTTACCAAGTGGCTTCTATTCATTAGAGTGTTTTTCCCCACTGTAAATTAGAGTGTTTTCCCCACTGTGCACCGTTTCAATTTCTTCCCGCGTTACCAAGTGGCTTCTATTCATTAGAGTGTTTTTCCCCACTGTAAATTAGAGTGTTTTCCCCACTGTGCACCGGTTCAATTTCTTCCCGCGTTACCAAGTGGCTTCTATTCATTAGAGTGTTTTTCCCCACTGTAAATTAGAGTGTTTTCCCCACTGTGCACCGGTTCAATTTCTACCCGCGTTACCAAGTGGCTTCTATTCATTAGAGTGTTTTTCCCCACTGTAAATTAGAATGTTTTTCCCCACTGTGCACCGGTGCAATTTCTTCCCGCGTTACCAAGTGGCTTCTATTCATTAGTGTTTTTCCCCACTGTAAATTAGAGTGTTTTTCCCCACTGTGCACCGGTTCAATTTCTTCCCGCGTTACCAAGTGGCTTCTATTCATTAGAGTGTTTTTCCCCACTGTAAATTAGAGTGTTTTTCCCCACTGTGCACCAGTTCAATTTCTTCCCGCGTTACCAAGTGGCTTCTATTCATTAGAGTGTTTTTCCGCACTGTAAATTAGAGTATTTTTCCCCACTGTGCGCCGGTTCAATTTCTTCCCGCGTTAACAAGTGGCTTCTATTCATTAGAGTGTTTTCCCCACTGTAAATGAAAGTGTTTTTACCCTACTGTGCACCGGTTCATTTTCTTCCCGCGTTACCAAGTGGCTTCTATTCATTAGAGTGTTTTTTTCCCACTGTAAATTAGAGTGTTTTTCCCCACTGTAAATTAGAGTGTTTTTCCCCACTGTGCAGCGGTTCATTTTCTTCCGCGTTACCAAGTGGTTTCTATTCCTTAGGAGTGTTTTCCCCACTGTAAATTAGAGTGTTTTTCCCCACTGTGCACCGGTTCAATTTCTTCCAGCGTTACCAAGTGGTTTCTATTCCTTAGAGTGTTTTTCCCCACTGTAAATTAGAGTGTTTTTTCCCCACTGTAAATTAGAGTGCTTTTCGCCACTGTAAATTAGAGTGTTTTTCCCCACTGTGCACCGGTTCAATTTCTTCCAGCGTTACCAAGTGGCTTCTATTCATAAAAATATACTCCATGCCTTTAGAAGAAGAATAAAGAGCCTGAATGGCCAAGTGATTACAACTCTAGCACTCGGTGCCACAGTTTTCCAGTTCGAGTCCAGGTGGTACCATGGATGTTTGTAGTGGTTCAGAATCTACTTTAAGCCGTAGGTCCAGGTCTAATATGACTGTAGTATTGGGCTTACGGCTGATTACTACCCTGTAAAAAAGTCAGGTTCACAGCGTTATTTTGATAACACGCTCCAAATATAATTAATTTTCTTTAAAATGTAATTCGATTTTCTATCTTTTTCTACATTTCAGGGTTTTTATTTGAAAAAGTAAAGTTCAGCTACAATGATACTTATATTTCATTATAATATTTATTTTTTTATTTTAATATCATGCCCTACTCGTGGCCCAGGGCTAACTGGCGAGCATTAGGACTAAGTTTCAATCCGCCACTGGCATTGTTGTAGATACTGTTTCAAAAACGAGGTATGGTTTTTTTTTGTCATCCTACGATCATTTTTGCACACTTTGTGCTAACTAGACCGGGACCTACAATTTAATGTGGATTCTGAACCACAAACAAACATCCATGCTCCCGCCAGGATTCAAACCTAAGACCTGGGGTACCAAAGACCAGAACGCTAACCAATTGGCCATCAGGCCACTTCAATAACGAAGAGACTCGATGGTGTTTGTGGTGTTCAGTATTTTGCCTCTTTAGTTAGACTATCTGGTGGGAGTTTTCTGGGTTTTCTACTATACGATAATCAATTACAGTGTAGTTCCCCCTAAAATTCTCCCGGAAGCCATTGGCCTCTTTCTTCAGCCAAGTCAGACTACTATCTACGTGTGTTCCATCACAACAGAAGTTTCCCACTTTCCCTTCAACCATGAGCCCACATGAGTTCGTGGGCTTAGTATAGATCAGGCGTCTCAAACTACGGCCCGCGGGCCAAATCCGGCCCGTCAGTGTCATCCATCCGGCCCGCGACAGCGTATAGCTTATTGCTGCTGTAATAAGTTGGATAAAAAAACACAGAATGATAATAACTCAATTTTATTTACTGGCTAGGTAAGCAAGCATAATACGCAGAAAATTTAACTTAAGCCTAACTACTAAGAAATAATTGAAATGGATCCCCTAACATTATAAACTAGTGAACATCCCGCGGTTACCCTCGGTCGTTATGTTGGGGTAAAGAGTGTCGCATATGTATTTATGTCGATGTTTGGAATGTATATATATATCCTGAATCAAACATAAACCTGCTCGCTCAGAGCGCGTACTCGGCGACTAGTCTATAAATTATAGATACTGGCTGAAAAATTAAAACTATTTTGGCCCTTGCTGCTTACTTGAGTAAAAAGTATGGCCCTAAGGCTGGAAAGTTTGGAGACCCCTTGGTCTAGATGTCTACCAAGTGGGATAAGAAAAACAGAAGAATAAAGGGCAAATGGATTAAGAAAAAGTAGAAGTGCATAAACATCTTTAAAAAAATAAAGTCTAAAATAAAAATATTTACTCAACCTAATGCATAGAGTCATTTGTTACAGATAGCATGAGTTTTATTTTCGGTATATCTTTGAAGAAAAATGTTCTTTAAAAAAAAAAAAAAAGCAAACGCTTTTGAAAATAAACATTTTTGAGTTATTTACGAATACATCAATAACTTTTCTACGACTTTATTATTTATATTTGTTTCATTTTCCTTATTGCAGTTTAGTGTTTAAACTATCAGATAAATTATTAAAAACTTTGATTTACTGTTTACTTACTGAATCTATTAGGAATTGGCAGTTTATTTGAAGTAGAACCAAAAGTTTATGGTCATTAAGTTAGTGAAGTACTATTGCCACAATGACTAAAAATAAGATATATATTATATATAGTAGACAGAAAAAAGATTATTTAATTAATAATTTGCTAAACTAGTGAAGTTTATATGACAGACACTTTTCTGATTTCTTAAGTAACTATAGTGAAAATATGTCCTTTTTTACTAAGAAAATATTTATCAAAGCAGCTTTATTATAGTTGAAAAAAAAAAAAAAAAAAAAAGATGTCACGAATATGAACTAATATAAAATGGGCATATCGCAACTCTAAAGTCATAAATCAAAGATTGAATTTAATAAAAATGATAATAAAATATGGAAAAAAAAACCTTAAGAACTAGGAAGAAAAATTTTAACTGGTAAAAAATGTAAAATTTAATTCAATAACTTATAATAAATTCAGTTTGGCAAGGAAGAAGGAGATAAATTTAATATAAAAGTTACGTACGGGAATATAATACAGTTACAAGATATCGAAATTGTTTTGTTTTTTACTTCAATCACAAATGTATGCTTTTCTTTATTTAGATGAATTCCATAATCAAAATCATAGAGGTTATGCATATGCATAAAATAGAAAATTGCGTAAGAGAAATCTCAGCAAGAAGACATGATATATTAAAATGAAAAATGCAAATTTAAGAAAAAAATTAATCAATATTAAATACAAGATTTGAATTTCTTCGGCCTCCTTATATGAATACAAAAACAAATAATATTTATTTTTAATCCAATTGCACTAAATACTGATTGAGGTTCTTGACTGGAAATTTAAAGGCGAAGTCGTCCTGTTACATCGAATTCCTATGATACCATCAGAATCTACAATACCTTTCAAAAAAACTACAATTTCCGATACGTTTGGCTTTTGCGATGACAATAAATAAGTCGCAAGGGCAGACAATGGCTATTTGTGGCTTGGACTTGAAGATTCCGTGTTTCGCCCATGCGCAGCTATATGTTGCATGCTCACGTGTTGGAAAACCATCGAATTTATTTATTTTGACGAAAGACAGACTAACAAGAAATAGTGTTCATCGCTTAGTTCTTAGTTAAATGAAAGTAATGATTGTTAAAAATTAAATTACGTAAAACAATTATAAAACAGTGTTAAAAATCAACATTATCTACCTCATTCATTAAATGAATAAAAATGAAACATTTTCTATTCGTTGAAGCTTAATTTGATCTCTTCATCACTCTTTACCAATCACTTCCTTAACAATACCAATTATAGTATCTAATAATTGAACGAAATACAAGAAAGCCACAGCAACGCGTGGCCGGGTCTTCTAGTATTATATGTATAAATAATATTTAATAGTATAAAAATATTATGTATTACAATATATTATTTATAAAATAACAATGACTGAGCCTAGCTTAACATAGCTTGTACTAAAATTAAAATTTGCAACCATGTTTTCACCTACACACTGGCAAGAGCGCCGCCTGTGGCGTTCAGAAATAATTGTCAGTAGGCCTCGAGACTCTCACCTGAGAGGACTTACAGTGCAACTTCCCCTCTCGTGAGAAACGCTTAGTTTATAGTCTCTCATCCAAAGAGGAAATATATTTAACTCACTAGTTGGCCTACAGACTCTCCTCTCCAGAGGAAGTATATTTCATGCATCCTGCGCGTAACTGAGTACCGGGGTTTCGGCTTAGAAGTGAAATCCTTAAACGAATCTATAATTAGCTGTCTTTAAATGTGTTAGGAATTGTATGTCTCGAATTGTGTGTGTGTGGTGTTGGTGCGTGTGTCAATAAAGCTGTGAGAGTTTTGCCTCAAGTGTGTCAATCCAACCACACCGAGTTACAATCTGGTAGCCAAACCTGCACACTACAAATTATAATTATATGAAGATTTCTTGCTTTATTATTCACTTTGAATGCTTAGTTTTGTTAAAGCTAAATAATTTTTGAAAATTTAGTTTTCTTATAAATCTTATTGGGTTAAACATATACATTGGGTTTATTATACAACAAAAATAAAAAAAAACTTAGTTACTATAAGGTACCATGCTTCAAAAATTATTTTTAATTTATAATTCAATTAATGAAACAAATGATGTATTAAGAAGTGTTTGATGTGATAAATTACTTGAGTAAAAACTTAAAGCCTGATATTAAATTTTAATTAAAAATTATTATGAATTTCATTATACAACTAATTGCTTGATAAAAAAATACTAAAAATATTTATATCTCTTTTAATTCATATGTAGAATCATATTTAAGCAGAATTAATATTTTTAAAAAATGTTCGCAAAGGAGGTAATACTTTATTAACATACTTCTTCAACACGTTTAGTTTAAGGAGGAGAATTAATCTTTTCAGTCCTTTTTTTAATTAAAGAACACAATTGTCGTAAATTAAAAATACAACTGATCTTATCACGACATATGACTGCAAAAAGTTAGCTTATTTTCTTCTACAAAGTTGTCCTTTTCCAGAGATAAAATCACGCGGAATTAGTATAGTTGCATTAAAAAAAATACCAGAAAGAAAAGTCGAATCTTTTGATTCTGAAACATATATTAATGAGTTTAGTTTGCAAATTAATACGCTTGTGTTAAGGGTAACTTAATTAGAGAGCAGAGAAAAATTGTGGGGATAACTGGCTTTGAAATATTATCTTCCTAAGACATCAACGAATGCAGAGAGATATTAAAAAAGATATAAATTAAAAATATATATGTGAGACAGAATTGTTAATGATCACGGACGGAGTCACAATATCCTCATCTACGTTCCGAAAAGATGTAATAAAGTTTATGTGTCATCATTAAATCCATAATTCTTCTATTTTAAAATTCTATTTTATACAATAAAATATTGTCTTTAAGACATTGAAAATATTCTCCCAACAATAAAAATCCAATTCAACCAACAATATTTTGTTCATTAATTTCAACTTTTAAAAAGTGGTACTAATTAGGAACAAGTGAATGTAATAAGCAGTAAAAGCAGTACGTTAAAAAAAATATGTATGGCAGAGTTGTTAATGATCATTATTATGTGCAGTAAAAGATGTATTAGAAAAGTTTATTTATGTGTCATAATTAAATCATTTTTTTTGTTATTTTAAAATAATATTTTTATGCCATAAAATATTGCCTTTAAGACATTAAAAATATTCTGTAAAATGTAATTCAATCAATAATATTTTGTTCATTAATTCCAACTTTTAAAAATAGTATAAATGAATGTAATACGCATTAAAAAGAAGATATATATATTGTTTAGGTTCATTACATCACATTAAAAATAATCTTACAATTATATCAAATTAATTTAATTGTCTATATGGTTATTGATGGATATGTTGGAGAAAATTAATTGAAATTGAAATTAATAAACAAAATATTGTTGTTGAGTTCTTATTAGAATATTACTTAATTATTCTAAAATAGGATTTCTAATGGATAACTACTTTTGCATTAAAGTAATAAAATATTGTCTTTAAGACATTAAAAATATTCTGGCAAAAATCCAATTCAATCAATAAATTCATATGGCAATATTTAACAATTAGCAGTGTAATTTTTAAAATGAGAATGTCAAATGCGTACAAATTACAAAAAAAGAAAACAATTTATTCTTGACATTTGTATGCAGCTAATGAACACAGACATTACAAATGATCTTTGAAATGATTAATAAGATTCATTAAAGTTTTAGATCTCAATGGATGTTCTGTAGGTCTTCATTAATTTTTTTAATTTCGTGTCGTCCAAAATGTTTTAACTGTAGAAGTTGATTGATGATAATATTATGATGTGTTTTAATAAAGGTATTAGAGTTTGAAGACATAAACATGTTGACTTTGAAAGAGAATTCTTTCCATTTGTCAAAGTCATTTATTATGTAGTTTACCCTGAATCTTATTGTTAATGTTAACTTCTTTTAATTGCTTCCGTTTCTCTTTTGAAATGATTTCTAAAGGATAAGTTCTTTTTTGCATTAAAGTAATTAAATACAATAAAGCCATTTGAATACTTAAGTACATGATGAAAAATTATAAAGCACTTTTTCTTAAGTAATAATAATATGAATTGCTGCAAATAATATTTTGTACATTACGTCTAATTTTTTAAATTAGTCCTAACTAGGAACAAATGAATGCAATACGCAGTAAAAGGAGAGATTATCTATTGTTTAGGTTAGACTCAGTATTTTATAAATAATCTTATAATTATATTAAAATAAGTGTATGATAATTTTCCATTGTAATAAAAAAAATGAATTAATAAAATTTTCCATTGTGATAATAAAATAAATTAAATTATGAGTAATTGTCCATTGTGATATTAAAATAAAATAAATTATGATACCTCCATTGAGATAAAAATTAAATTAATAAAATTTTTCATTGCGATAATAAAATTGGTATACATTGAATAACCATTCACATTATATTTTTCTCTCTATCATATGTCAACTACAGTAGAAAATAATCGCATGATCTTCAAAGTAGATTTCTAACCTGTCTAAAAATACGAAATCTTTTTTTTTTTTCTCGGTAAATGATAATAATTTTGATATTAATTTAATCAGGTGATTTTTAAAAATTATCTATTGTATTTAATTGTTTTTTTTTTGTTTTTTTATGAACATCTTATTTTGATACTATTAATATTTTTAAAATTATCAATTTATTATTCTTTTTGTGAATTTATATTTATTTCAAAATTCTTATCAATATTTTTAAATCTCAAGAATAATATTCTGCAAAAGGCATATTATATTTTTTATGTTTATTTAATATCGTCGTGAACAAGAAAAATATTCCGATAGACTTATAAGTGTAACTTATAAAAAACAACAATTTCTTGACAAGTGTATAAAATAAAGCAGCGTCAATCAAGTGTGTATATTATATACACTGATTTATTATGTTTATAATAAACCAATGTTAATCTAATATGTATATTATATACACTGGTTTATTATGTTTATAATAAATCAATGTTAATCTATGTATATTCACTGTTTTATTATGTTTTTAATAAATCAATGTTAATCTAATATGTATATTATATACACGTTTATTATGTTTATAATACATCAATGTTAATCTAATATTATATGCACTGATTTATTATGTTTATAATAAATCAATGTTAATCTAATATGTATATTATATACACTGGTTTATTATGTTTATACTAAATCAATCTTAATCTAATATGTATATTATATACACTGGTTTATTATGTTTATAAATCAATGTTAATCTAATATGTATATTATATACACTGGTTTATTATGTTTATAATACATCAATATTAATCTAATATGTATATTATATACACTGGTTTATTATGTTTATAATAAATCAATGTTAATCTAATATGTATATTATATACACTGGTTTATTGTGTTTATAATAAATCAATGTTAATCTAATATGTATATTATATACACTGTTTATAATAAACTAGTGTCAATCAAGAGTGTATATTATGTATATTATATACACTTGCTTTTTATGTTTATAACAAATCAGTGCCAATCAAGTGTGTATATTATGTATATCATCATATACGTTTCTTATGTTAATAATAAATCAGTGTTAAACAAGTGTGTATATTATGTATATTATACTCACTGGTTTACTATGTTTATAATAAATCAGTGTCAATCAAGTGTGTATATTATGTACACTAGTTTATTCTGTTTATAATAAATCAGTGACAATGAAGTGTATATTATGTACACTAGTTTAGTCTGTTTATAATAAATCAGTGGCAATAAAGTGTGTGTATTATGTATATTATATATACTGATATATTATGATTGTAATAAACCTGTAATGAATCAAATGTACGTAAACTAATGGAGTATATATCAAAAATGAATGTAGTGTAATAATACAATTATTATTCTAACACTAAAAATGCTGACATGTACCATTTTCTTTACAACAAGAATTTACTTTATCCCTTAACCTTTGCATAGAAAAAAATTATAAAAACCAATTTATTAAAGAACTCCACTCCATCTTGCTCCGTCATTTCCAGCATATCTTTTTCTTCCTCCCACATACTATAAACAGGATCAACCGAATGGCCTCGGCTCAGAACGGTTCACCGGGCAGAAAGCGAGCACAGGATAAAAGCGCCTTCGTGGATGCCACCACGCCAAGCGTTCACAGATAGAAAGCATTCTTATTTTTCCTCCACGTTTATCGAGAAAGGGAAACGTGAGGGGAGTTGATTCTCCCCTTTTAGTGTGATAGGTCTTGTAGAAAGGCCGGTTAAATACACGCTCTTTCCCTTTTTTCCCCATGTAAATGCAGATTGGGGCTACCACAGTGAATGAGAATGGTGCAGGAAATTTCTGTCTGGCTTCATTTCTGAGACGGGATTGTTATGGACAATGATCCCGGGAAAAGACGGAAAAGGGCAATGTATAGGCAGGGGGATGACTTTGGGCGTACAATTACTATGTATAGTCACGTCTTAGAGGTTGTGTTCTGTTATGATTATTGATCAACTAATCATGTTCTTGGATGTCTAGTCATAGTGATATGTACTACAGTGCCCAAAAAGTAAGACCAAATATTTTTATTTCAAAAAACTCTTTTGTTTATTTATTCTTCCAAATTTATTTAATCGCCTTCAAAAGTAATCCCTTCCGGGCACAATGCACTTATGCCAACTTTTTTTCCAATCCTCAATGCATGCTTAAAAATCATCGCATGGAGGGCCTTCAAAGTGAGCGGCTATTCGTTGAATCTCATCAATCGTCTCAAAACGGTGTCCCCGAGGGGCCTTTTGGGTTTAGGGGGGGAATAGCCAGATGTCGCACGATATGAATACGGTGGTTGTGGAATAATATGGGTTTCATTTTTGCGAAAAAGTTACAAAGAATCAATGCAGTGTAAATTTGCGCATTCAGTGTTTTTCCTGTACCAATCGAGATTTGACGCGCTTGAGGACCAAATGGAATTGACGAACACTTTTTTTAAAAATTGCAACATCGTGAGCAAAGTCTCTAATTGTAAAAATCGACGGTTTGCCAGCACCAAATGTTTAATTTTTTGGACGTGAGCTTCATCGGTTTAGGCTGATGGTCGACCGGGCGTTCTTCGTCTTCAATGCGTTCTCTGCCTTCTTTGAACTGTTTTACCACTTGTAAACATTTTCTTTCCACATAGTAGGCTCCTGAATGCCTTCTGCAAAATTCTATGTTTCCACAAACGAATATTCATTCCGCAAACAAAAAATTTATTTAATTTTACATAAAAATATTTTTCTAAAATGCTTCTTTTTGCAAATATATACATTTGATATGTAGACAATTTCCTAAAAAAATTAAATGAATCCACAAAATATAATATTTTATTCATTTCAGGTTTTTTTCTTTTTTTCAAATATATTTTTGTTATGTTTTTGCAAATTTATGTTTATGTTTGCTTACTTTTTATGCATACATTATGTTTTTGTTTTTATGCAAATATGTTTTTTTTTATTTCAAGAAGCATAATAAATGTTCAAAATTATTTTATTCATTATATAATATTTATAAAAGCCTTAACGATTTCCAATTAAATGTAATTATTTAAATACATTACATGAATTAAATAGATATTTTAATGAAAAGATATCATAACATTATACTGTAAAGCCAATATCAAACCATGCATGAAAGTAATTTTTCGCATTTAATGAAAAAATGTTTTTGGCTATCAAAATAAGGTCTTTTCATCTTTTATAAAGCGTGTCAATCAAATAAATGCTTTCAATATTTTTCAATTATCAATTTCTAAAAACTCAAAACACTTAAAAGAAAATCGGTATCTTTTGTACAATTGCATTTAGTTTTGTAAAGGTTTATGGATCGATATATTGATTTTTACTTGCATAAAATAGAAATTATAAAAGATAACATGATACTTTAAAAGATGCTCTGAATAATATGATAACTCGATTATTATATCAATGTGTTGTCGTATACAAGCCATATAACAATCAATGTACCTCAGTGTTGTGTTAGACCATTAATATATGACACACTCCTGTTTATATTATTCGTTTTAACTGCCTTGGGTGACATAAATTAGTTGTTTATTAATCAATGTTTATTTTCTAAAACATTCAAAATTCTAAATTTAATTTGATTCTATAATCAAGACATTATTTTAAAGCAATTTTTCTGTTCTAAACAATTATGAATAGCAAAGGCATAACAGGAATCAGATAACAAAATCTTTGGCCATGGTTGCTTATGGACTGTTCTTTTTTATTTCCTTGAGTAGATATTTATGATGTTGGCCAAAATAAATGTCCTCAACACGGAAACACTTCTCCAATAAAGTCATCATGAAGATCCTATTTCCTTTTTATAATGTATTTTTATGATAATTTATGTACTAAGTCATGAAATAACGTATGCAGTAACCTTTACAGCTGATATTAAAATACCACTCTGTTTTATCATCATCAACTTGTTTTCGTTAGCTCTGTGGCATGATGTACACATAAAAAGAGAGCTTTCATTCAAGAGATTTCATTGTTGTGTGAAAAACTGGAGTTGTGCTCAAAAGGAGTTTGACGAACATAAACACCATCATCAATTCATGTTTAGTATTAATTTTGTATTTTTTATAGTAATAACTGCCGCTTTGCTGTTTGCATTTTTTGTGATGAAATATGCTCCACGGAATTGCATATGTACTTCAGTTTTATGTTAGCTGATGGAGACGATATAATGGCATGCTAGTCAAAGATACAATGATAGTAATGCAATTTGTGTGTCTATTTATACCACCTGCTTTAGCAGCTTTGCTTTCTGGTACAATCTTCTTCAAAACCAGTGACCTGATTGGAAAATTGCGTGAAAAATCTGAGAACATCAAATTGGATGTTCCATGCCACAATGAAATTTAAATTATCAATGAACTACAACTATCTATATGCACTAGTGCACGAGGGTAGAGAAAAAAATTTTCTCTTACAAACTTTTGATCCTGTGTTCTCAGTGGTTTAATCTGAATACAGTTCTGCTTTGTTACATTCTTTTATAAGGTGATCTGTTGTCATATTTCACTGGGTTCTCAAATAATTTAGCTGAATTGATTTTTGCTGTTATTCTAAATAATATCAGTGTTATTATGTGCGCATCAAAATCTCATATCAAGTGTTTCGTGTTCAAACCACTCTGCAACTAATGTATAATAAGTCGGCGACTTCTAAATGTAGTCATCTACAAATAATAATGAAGAACATGATGGACATTAAATTTCCAGAAATGACTGCATATGGCATCGTGAAACTCAATCCAATCATTATTGCTTCTTCATTTGGTTCAGTATTAACGTATGGGGTTGCTGGTAATAAATGTTAATAGGCCCTAAGAAAAGCTCATGTTACGATAGGAGACATGAAATTGCGAAAATAAAAAAGTCTCGAAAACGAATCATTATGAAAATTGAAAAATATATCACATATTTTAAGGTGTGACAAAGTAAAAATAAATAAATATCAGATGATTTTACTACTACTGCTCGATGTGAATTTTTATTTGACTAGAATTTATGACAAGATTCATCATATTGCTCACATATATGCGCATGCGCATCTACATGCTTATGTGAATATATTTACATGTACATTCGTATATACTGTCATGGGAATGTTTATGTCCATAAGTATGTAAATGCATATGAATGAACCATGGATGTTTAGGTATTGTATACATGTGTGTATGTGCATATATACACGTGCTATGTATCATCTCTAGTTTGAACAGGGGAAAACATACATACACTCACGTATACATATATATATATACAATTGCATACGCATACAGATACATGTATGGTAATATTGTATGTGCATGTGCATGTATGTATATTACATTATGTGTATTGTATATAAGGAAGTATATTACATATAGATGTGTATGATGTATAGTAGCATATTACATGACGTATGATGGACTGGTAGTACGCCGGTATGATATGATGTATAGTATGCATGTATAGTATGTACATGATATTTATGACGATTACATACATGTGAATATGCAAGTATCTGCTTGTATGACAGCGAATTTCGTTGAATTTGTATGAGTGTTGTAAACGAGTCACTTCAAGCCGCTCATCAACCATAACAGCCATTTCTCACATCATTTCGTCGGTATCAGCTAAATGGCATATATTTATCCAATTGGTCACGCAGTATACGAAATACCAGTGATCAAGAGTAGCATTGTCGTTTGCAGCTGGTTGTCTTAACAAGGTTCAGTCAAATGGTAGTCAATGCAGTCAAATGGAGTTTGAAATCATAAGTGGGCGAGATACCCGTAATTCCTGTGGAAAATTTCAGAAAAATCATTATTGCAGCAGGATGAACACAATACCATAAAATACCAAGCGATGAAACTACTATGTAACCTTGGTTTGCATTCTTTACTTGTATGAATGTTGTTGACGATTTACTTCAAACACATTCATCAAGCAGGAATTTGTCACTTCTTACATCATTTCATCGGTATCAGCTTAGTGGCACATACCTATCGATTTGCATTCGCCGTATCCAAATTTTTCAGAGAACAGAGTAGCATTGCCGTTTGTAGCTGTTTGTCTTACCAAGGTTCAGTCAAATGGAATTTGAAATCTTAAATGTTAAGATACCTATACATCCTGTCGACGATCTCGTCACTAAAAATCATAGTTGCAGCGGTTGGGATGAACACAATACCATAAATAACAAGCGGCGATATCTGACTATGTCTGCCTAGGTTTACATTCCTGTAAGGTGTCGTAACCGAGGTCACTTCAAAGCACATTAATCAAGCAGAATCATCATTTCTCCGGTATCAACTAAATGATATATATTTATCCATTTGGTCATCGCTGTATATAGGAAATTCCAGTGAACAGAAATAGTATTGCCATTTGCAATTGATTATCTTATGAAGTTCAGTCGAATGGCAGTCAAAGTAACAATTGTTATTTAAAAAATGCCACATTCTCAAGTTTACTGAAAATTGCAA
>BPLR01006094.1:0-82568 GCA_021605095.1 Caerostris extrusa | reverse complement strand
TTTTAACAAACTAAATTGCACCTAAAATTCTCAATATCTCTCCTAGGGATAAACATAAAATCCACATAATGGGAAGTCTTTTCATTCATGAACATTAATGAAAATTATGGACTATGTTCATTGAACATAGTCCATAGGAAAGAAATGTCTTTTCATTATGTTTATTAATAAGGGTAAAAGGAACCTCTCAGTTGCCTGCACAAGGAGTGTATTCCATATTTCAATAACAACAGAAGTCTGAATTTCTTTGATGCAATGACAATTCTTCTTTCATGACGAGTCTGATTTCTCATTCAATTGGACATGACATTATCATTAGTGAATAATTAAATATAACATTGCTGATTTTTCAGAATTGTTTGATAAAATGCTTAATTATATTTTTGTCCTATTGAATGGTTCTTTTTTACTAATTTGATTTCTTCTTTTTAGATTCAAAACAGATTTAATCTCAATTAGTTTTCAGTGATCAGTTTCTCCATCTTTCATCTCGTACTGCATCACCTTATTTATATGGCTTAGGAGAGCAAAAGGAAGGACTTCTACGATCATTTAATTGGACAAGATATACGATATTCAACCAAGGAGATTTGCCTGTGGTAATTGTGTTATATTAGTGAGACATACAAATTTTATCCTACATTCATTTTTTTTTCTTTTGATATATTTCATATTTCTAAAATGATTTTTGTAAGTTTTAAAATATCTGTTAGTTATACCTACACTTTTATTAAATGAAGAAAGGCTAAAAGAATCATTATGAGAAAAAAAAAAAAGCTTATTTTATATTTATCATTAGGTCTCAATCAATTAATTATTTATTATTAGATTTATTTTCAGATTGTTTTAAATTATTAGTCAACAAGAAGAAAAAAACTGGATTAGTCGACAAACCTACAAAATCAAGGAAATATTTTCATAAAATATATAAAACATATGGACTAATTTTTAAATCAAGTTTTTTTTTTTTTTTTTGGAGGGGTGAGGAGTTACTATTTATTTCCTTTTTCTACATTTCATTCAAAACAGTGTTTTTATTTTAATTTTATCAAATTATTTTACCCATATAGTTACTCGATGCTATTATGATTTATGATTGTATTATTATGTATTGTGATATTATTTGAGTTTTTAGTTATTTGATATTATTTTGTACTATTTTTAATTTTAATTTATTCAACTTATTTGTTTATAAAATTTAAATTAAATTTCAAATAAACAATTTATGATTTGTGTTATAGCCATACAGAAACTTATATGGTAGTCATCCCTTTTATTTGGTTTTGGAAAATGATTATGATGGTAATGCCAATGGAGTCTTTCTGCTAAACAGTAATGCTATGGGTAATTGAAATAAATATTCTTATATAATCCAACAACATAATTGTACTTTTTCATGAATATATTAAGATGACATTCTATTGACTAATAACAATAAAATTATGATTAATCTATGGAACTTAATTAGTGATTTTTAATTAATTATTTTTCGATTTTATAATAAATTGAAAGTATTTAATTTTCTAGTTACAAATAATTAAATATCCCTTAAAAATTTCTTTGAAACATTTTTATATACAATTTTTTTTGAATAACATTATTATGATTTTATATTTAATATTTATAGATATCTCTTGTTACATGTATAAGAATATTTTAAAAAATGCCTCCTACTGAAATGAAATTTGGAATACTAAACACATACTTGATTGTATATTGTTGTACACAAAATTTATTGACGTGAAATATATATTGATATAACAATTACTAGTCCTTTAAGTATTCATTCAAAGGGAGATATAGATAATGGGATGGGAGATATATAGGAGATATTAATGGGATATATATATATATATAATATAATAAATTAATATCTTTTAGATATTATTTTATTCTCAAATACTTTATTCATTATATTGTACTTGAGGGTCATATATCAACAATAAAAAGTGATGGGAAATATTTTCTTGTCTGCTACAAAAACTTTTGTTTTATCTTACTGATTAAACAAAATACTGATTTTATAGATGCTGTTCTTCAGCCTGCTCCAGCAATTAACTGGAGAACTATTGGTGGTATTTTGGATTTTTTCATGCTGGACCAACTCCAGCTGATGTGGTAAAGCAATATACAGGAGGTCGTCCATTTATGATTCCATATTGGAGTCTTGATTTCATCTCTGCAGATATGGATACAATTCTTCAGAAAAACCAATGAAACATTACAGAGAAACTTGGATAAAGGGGTTCCTGTTGTAAGTAATTTACTACCTTAATATCTTTTAATATTTGTGTATCTTTACAGTATATAAATAATTTCATTTGTTGGTTGCTTTCATATAAAAAAAAAAGTTGTATAAAAGTAATATAAATGATAGAGATAAAGGTAAAATAGATGAAGATAAAAGTATAAAGATAAGATATAAATGATGAAAAAAATTAAAATAGATAAAAAATAAAGGTATGATATAAATGATAAAATATTCCCATTTATGTCACAACTTTATATCTTTTTTTTTTTTATTTATTTTTTTTAATGCTAACCATATGTTAATATATGAATGTGATAACTGAAAAATAATAAATTGCTATTGCACAAATTAAATGAATTACAGATTTAGTAACAAAATTTCATAATTTTGAAAATTTTTGAAAAATATCAAATGTAATTCGAATTGTTTTAACAATAATTTTTTTTCAAGTGGTATTTTTAATTTTTTTTTTTTTTTCATTTCTTGTTAATTTTCAAAAATATATTATAATAAAAATGCTTCTTGCTTTTTTTTAGTTATCCTATTGCAAATTTTGTTATTCCTAATATTGTAATATAAAAGTAATAAGCAAAACAAATTTGTTTTCCAGCATGCATATTATATTGAATATTTTATTAGATTGTTTATGTTAATTACGTTTTTGAAAAATGGGGTTGTTATGGGTTGGTGTTTTTAGGTTGTTATGAATAAACTTTTAGCTGACATTCTATAAAATATATATCTACCAGTATTAAATTATTTTTCAATCAGTTAATCATTATTTCTACATACTTATATTTTAGTACTTATTCTGTATACTCTGTCGAGATATTTTTGTTCTCATATAGTTTTGGAAATTTTAAGAAAAATTTTAAACAAATAGAAACCTGGAATCCAACAAAATATGGATCATGTTTCTATATGAATATAAACATGTACATTCTGCTACCCAAGCTATAGGAAATATTAATGCAGCATTTTGGAATGATACAGCTAATATGTAAAATGACGGTTTGAGAGTTCTTATCAGGAGTTTTGATAATAGAAAATGAACCCTGTGAAACATTTCACATATGTGTGAAGTCTCACATCTCAAAAGTGCCCTCTATAAGATGTTCTGAGGGAAAAGTTAGTCCTGCTGTAACTGTTAGAGAATTTATTGTTGATCTTGGAGTAGATATAATAACAGTTTCAAAATAACTGTAACTGAATTTATGGATTCTAAATTAAAGATGCTCTGTGAAACTGGCATAAAAATACTTTTTATCCGTAGTAGAAGTGCATTAATGTAATTGGAACTTAAGCAATTTGTGTTTGTGACTTTCTAAAAATTGTGTACTCAAAAGTTCATTTCATATGAAACAAGCCAATATATTAATTATTATATTTTTAGGATATTTTCACCAGATCATCATAAAATAAAAATTTATAGTATTTTACTGGGATAAAAATAGCTACTACCAAATTCTTTTAATAACTTTTTTTCTCTTTTAAATTAAGAACATTGTTTAATTTAAATATAAATTTGTATTTTTGTGATTATTTATTTAATAATAAAGTTGTTTTTTTTTTACCTTTAGGATGTTCAGTGGAATGACATAGATTTCATGAATAGACGTTTAACTTTTACTTATGATCCAATAAATTTTAAGGGACTTCCAGAATTTGTCAAAGTCTTCATGAAAAGGAATGCATTATGTCGGAATGTTTGTAAGTTGTATCTTCTTGCTGATTTATTATAATGTGTTTTCTTATCATAAGATTGCCTTTTTATTTATTTTTTTTTTTTTTATATATTGGCATTTTTATACATATTATACATTTTTATACATATGTTTGTAACTGACTCTTTGGGCTCGGTTTTGCCCTACTTTAAGAGATCAGATTTATTTGAAACGTTGTAGACTTATCAAGGACCGACGACAATAAAATAATTTGATAAGTTTATTATCTCATCATGATTAGGATCGCCAGGATTAGTGAGTTTATTTTAACTTATGAAGAGCAATTTAACCCATCTAGAATGAAAATACCTAAAACATTCAAACCTACGTGGGACAACATGCCTGACTACTGATCAGGAGATTCCCTGTTCGAATCCTGGCTGGCTTGACATATTGGCATTTAGCCTTAGTTTAACTCACAATTAAATTATTGTAAGAACTATAATTCCAGTCCTCCATACCGACCTCATTTAAATACTATAGTTTTAAAAAAAAAAATCACGCTTTTAGAGTTAAGTAAAAATAATTGTTAACATAAGAATAAAATTACTGACGTGAAAATTAATGTCACTGTTCTAAAAGCGTGGGGTGCTTTGTATGACATTTTTAAACTAACTCTGCATTTCAGAATGAAACTAGTGAAAAATTATAACGATTGATATCGAGCACCCCATACTTTTAGAACAGTGACATTCATTTTCTTGTCAGTAATTTTATTCTTATGTTAACAATTATTTTTTACTTTTTAGATTTATTAACTCTAAAACCGTGTGTTTTTAAACTATAATTTTTTTTATTATAGAAATGAATAGTCCTGTTGCAGTCATAAATAAAATTCTAGAAATGTAACATTTTTATGTCAATTGTTACTTGTGATTGTATTTTTAAATTTCTTATATGAATTTTTTATTTTTATTCACTTAATATGTACATAATAGCTATTATTTTTATTCATTATAAATTATACTTTTATTAACTAACATCTCATCTCATTATTATTATTACTATTATTTATAAGATTATATTTGTACTTTAGTTTTTTTTTTTTTTAATTTTTATTTGTATTTTTTAAAATCATGTTGTTTTAATTTAGGTGTCACTAGTTTTAGCAATAATCATGGTATATCTTTTTGTATTGTGAACATAAATTGGATTACTTATTGAAATGTGATAAAACATAACTGGACTTAATAATATGCATATAGTACAAGAAATATTACTACTGCTAAGTACATTTTTAGATATTTTAATGGAAAAAAATAATTTCATAAGATTATTCTCATGGGGTATAAAAAAAAATGAAATCTATTAATAAATTTCCAATTATAAAGTCCAGTTATGTTTTATCACATTTCAATAAGCAATCCAATTTATGTTCACAATACAAAAGAGATATCATGATTATTGCTAAAATTAGTGTCACCTAAATTAAAACATGATTTTTTAATGAGTCTAATATTTCTTTTAATGTATCATTATTTTGTAAATATCTGACTTGCAGAATTTTAGTCTGCAATCATTATTCATTATTTTTTCAATCTATGATTACTGAGCAGTTATTACTAATTTTTTAAAGACAAAGAAATATGGTATGCTAATTCTTTTTCCTTAATAATTCTTTTAGTCCCCAGGTGTATCTAATACAGAAGAGCCTCATACATATGCACCTTATGATGATGATGCCAAGTTGGACCTTTTTCTGAAGGATGTCAATGGTTCAGACCTTGAAGCAAAAGTAAAATTGTTGTATTTTTCTATTGATTCATAAAAATGTTTATAAACTCCTTTAATTATACATTATGTCATATATGTAGAAATTCATAACCTCTTCTAGTTTATTCTTGTGGAACACAGAATTGCAGAATGTGATTTTGTATGGACCCAGTAATTTAATCATTTCCATTTAAATTGTCCATCCCTAGAATTTCATTCATATTTAGTATTTTGTTGAGTATCAGCAGCATTATCAGCTTTTTAAAGGGATTGCCATTGATTGAAAAGGAAGCCAAAAAAAAAAAGTTGTATACATTGGAAATCAATTCGCCTTGAAGGATTTTCAAATATTGAAGGGAATGAATTAATTAAGAATGATGATAAAAAATGACAAATGTAGAAATAAATTATCTTGTAATACCAGCTGACAGTCAAAGCAACTATAGTGAAGAAGCAACTTCCTAGAAGTTAAATGAATTGTTAGAGAAGTGCATGAACTACCTAATTTTTCAATAGCAATTGACCCAAATGAAGTAAAAGGACATGGAGGAGCTATTAAAAACTCTGCACTCTGTACTTTGAAACTCTTTTAAAAATTGCTTCAGTTTTCAGCCATTGCCCCAAGAAAAATCACCATTTTCATAAAAATCATGATGTGCCTATTTAAGCAGTTATGAAAAAATGTTTTAATTAACATTTATTTCATTTTTCTTTTTAACTATAAAAATATTTAAGTTTGCTTAAATTATACATGCTTTTCTTAATTTGAACTATACGCAACACATTTTTTTCCATAGAAAGTTAACTTAACAGAGTATAATTATGCTGTTCATGCCTTGCATTAATAGGGTTATCTCTTGTTAAGCAAGAGTTTGCCGCAATTCAAATTTTAATGTGGATGATTTATTAATTTTATTCCTTTTCATCAAGTATTTTTATAATAAAAGTAAATTGCTGAAAAAGCTGAAATATTTTTAATGCTAATTGGCACCTGCTGTCAGTGATGAAGTTATCTTAAAAACTCAATGATCAGAAGTTCTGGAATTCACTATTTCTTCCTTCTGATTGTTTAGACTAATAAATTAAGCTGAGATTAATTTTAATAATATCGTTGCATATTAAGTCAATATAAGTGGTACTTATCATAAATGAATAAGAAAATTTACTACAAATAAAAAAAGTAGTAATGTTTGCTTTAAAATTCAGTAATGTTTTTACAGTTTGCTATTGAACATTTTTTTACCATGATGAATTAAAAAACAAAATTCTTGTTTTACTTGATATAAATTTTGATTAATAACATGGGCAACAATATACAAATAAGTTTAATATAACAATTATACTCTTTCTAAATTCCACAAATTGAAAATATTGACCTTGATAGGTTCAGATTGAAAAACATGTGCATATTATTATTTCTTAGAAAACACAAGCTTATTATTCTATTCTATGTTTCTAAATATCCTGAAATGAAATCTGGCCATTGTATTGATAATATCAAATAATGTGAAACATACTTTGTTTTGATATTTATATATTAATACTTTAGAAACAATGAAATGTTTATTTAAATATTCAATTTTTATATTCATACAAAGATTTTTTACTTTATATAGTAAATATATTACTGTTATGCAAAAATAGCATATTTCTTGCAAATTTATTTTAATAATTATATGTCATAAAATTACCATACTTGTGCATTTAAATATATTTTTATTGTGAATTTAATTTTTACAAATGTCAATTTTATGCAATCTTTTTTAGTTATACTATTTGATTCTTGACATTTTAGAGAAAACCATTTATTTAGATTTATGTTTGTTTCCTTGCTACTTTATTTAGGTTTGGAATGTCAATTCTACTGTTTTTCCTGATTTTAGTAACCCGAATACATCCTCATATTGGGCTAAACAATTTACAGATTTTCATTCTAAGTTACAATTTGACGGAGCTTGGCTTGTGAGTATATTTTCTGAGTATTCTGTTATATTGCTTATACCTATTAAAGTTGTTTTTTTTTTCATAAAAATGTAATTAAGTCTTAAATTACAAATTTTATTTTTCATATGACACACACAAAAAAACATTGTGGTTTGTGATCATTAATATTAAATTTGTATTTGTAGAATAAATTATTTTATACAACAAAATATGTATTTAAAAATATATATTTAATAGAAGATGAATTAACATAATTGTATTAAAATAAATTTTTAATTATAAATATATTTTGATAATAAAGCACAATTTTATAACCTTCAAGAAATAAGTTGAATGCACTTTTGTACATTCTTCATGTATAAAAGGCTACTATAAAACTTGTGATTTTTAATATTATAAATCTAACTTAATGAATTATAAAATAAGTTTCTAATGTGATATTATTTATACTTTTTTTCTGTCATAGCCTTTCATTTATGTTAAATTACTTTTTAAAAACAGAAATACAGTTTTTAAGATGTAATTATAATTTTAATTTGCAAAAGTATATTATTTATATCCTAAAATTGCACCTACATATTTCTTTCTAATAAAATGCAAATTATGTGGAATTTACAAGAATTTTTTTAAATTTTTTATTTGAAATAACAATCAATTACAACTATGCATGGAGCAGAATATCATTGAACCGTTTCTAATGGTTGAGTTTGAAGCTGTGAATTCAAAATTTTAATAGCAGTTTTATTTGTATTAATTTTAAAGTTGGAAATTGGATGTTTTGTTAAAACATTTAATTATTTATGCCTTGTTATAATAGATCTCTCTTTTTCAAAAATCTACTAAAAAATCTAATTGTGTTCTAGTACCTTGTTAATAGTTATTAAAAATTTTGATGTACCTATAGATAACTTCAGGCACAATGATGCAAATATCTGAATAATATTTTTTTATATATAATTAGGAAAAACATATAACAGAACAGATAATACTTTCATTACAAAAACATTATTTTTTTGAAAGCAGCTTGAAATAATTCATATATGCATTATGTATATACATTAGGAAGTATAGGAGCAGGGTAGGTATCCAAATTTTTAGTTCTCTCAGATTGCAATAAAACAAAACTAATGGAATAAACTTACACCAATATTATAGCATAATAATTTTGACTTTTTTTTTTTAACAAATGTGTTTTTGTAAGTTATTGAGCTGATCAATAATTTTTAAAATCTGAAATCTTAGAGAATAAAAACGAAAATATTATAATATAAAAATTATTTCCTTTCTTATATATGCTTATGTAATTAGAATTTCAAAAAATAAAATGAGTGTTTAAAAAAAACCTTATATAAATTTATGATTTCATGACAGATTCTATAACAGCACTGAATGGGAATTAGACAGTCACACGTCACTAAGACATTTCTGTCAAGTTTTAATGTTTCTGTATTTTATATAAATATTAAATATATAAATCTGAATTGACCAAAATATTGTATTTAGCTCTAAAACACCATCAACAGTCAGATTTTGTTTCTTTTTTAAAAAGTCGTCTGGGAGTATTCAAAATTCCTGTCAAGATCATCATATGTAAAATGTTTATAATATGTAAATATGTTTGAAAGACTTTTTTTCTTCTGAAATTTTCATAACAGTTCCACAGTTGTTAGAGAACAGTTTGAGCTATCCAACTCAGTACAAATGCAAATAGTTAGTCTCAGAACGCTGTAAATTCTGAATAAATAAATTGTTCTATGCTGAATTAGTGAAATGTTCTAATAATTATTAGCAATTACAATAATAATGTTTATATTTTGTTTTAAATAAATGTTGGAAATGGAATTTTTTTTTTTTTTTTTTTTTTTTTTTTTTTTTAAGAATGCAAAACAAAAAAATGTTAAAGAATGTAGATTTTTTTTAAAGAATATAAAGGGGCTGCACAAGTAAAGCCACTTATTGAATCAGCCCTCAGTTTGCTAGTTGGTCTTTGTTGATACATATAGATGATATGGGTTATATATTTTTATTTGCAGGATATGAATGAACCATTAAATTTTAAGAATGGTTCTTTGTATGGCTGCCCTCTGATAACGAAATTGAGAACCCACAATATTTACCTGGAAGACCTTATCCTTTATGTACACTGACAGCATGCATGACAGCAAAACACCATTCAACTATTCATTACAATGAACACAACTTAGTAGCTTTCAGAGAAGCTCATGCAATCTTTGAGTACATTGTTTTTTATTATTTACTATACCTTTGTGAAATTTATTCCTCATTTTCATTTAATGTTTAAGAATTACCACCATAATTAATTTTAAACTAAGATGCATAATCTTCAAGGTGTTTTTTATAAATAAAAATAAATCACCTTAAATAAATTTAAAAATTCAAAGAAAATTATGTGAAAATCTTTCTGATGAATACAAACTTTAGTTATTATGAACTTCAGAATTACCAATGATTAATCTTTGATAAGGAATCCCGACTCTAAATAAAAATTTTAAAAATCCTGATTCCTTTTATGACAAAATGTGCACCCCTTTTTTTTGTCTCGATCAAATCATAAATAAAACCTTAATAACATAAGAACTTTTATAATTATGCATCAGATCTAGAACCAACTCTTAGTTACAGGTTTACTATTTCATTGATGACAACTAGTGTTAAAATGTTTCATTACTTTTACTATCAATAATTACATATTTATGCTTATAAAATGATTTGTATTTATAAATATAATCTGAATCCTTCAATTTTGAGTTTAATAAAGTATTTATATTATATATAATATGAAAATAAAATAAAATCAATCAATCACTGAAGTTATTCTGGTAATTGATAATGAAATCTTTTGAGAAAGGCATAGTAGAATTTTGGCTGGTATAAAGATAAAAAGCTTGAATAAGAAATGAAAATTTGAGTAAGATTGAAACTAAGAAATACATCTAAAAATTACGGCTCCTTTAACATAATTAGCAAAATTTCATTTCAGTATTGTATTTTTAACAGAAACTTTATGAAAGAATTAAATTTTCATACAGCATTTTTGTAAGAAAACTGAATGCTAATGTATCTTGTCTTTTTGTCTACACAGCTAATATTTCAATAATAATGCATTTTTCTGTTTACTAGCATATAATTATTCAGACATCAATACTTGAATAATTAAGTATTATTGTTATTCTTTTAATACAAATAATTTTTTTCTTATAACTTAATTACTTTTTAATATTTATGTATCTTTTTTAAATCTTACATATTTTTATTAAAATATTGAGTTCATTCTGTTAAGAACATCTAATAATTAAATACAGTAATCAAATTGCATTTCTTAATCAAATAATTCTTATTGTACAAAAACTTGAAGTTATGTATCTAGTACACTTCATTTGTAATATATATTTTTTATTCTTTTAATGTAAATTTTTTTACAAAAATATTATTCTTTTTACATTTTGTAATTAATAATTATTTTAGAATTTTGAATTTTATGTATAATTCTTTTTATTATTTAAAGGATCTTAATTTATAGAAAAATCAACATTATATATGTTTTGAATAATAATGATATAATTATTATATTAAAAATAAATGTAAATAAATTTTCACTTATATATATTCATTGTTCAATAGTTTATTCAGAATTTTTTTTCATATTTCTTTGATAAAATAAGAATCTTTGATTCTAACAATTGTTCATTGCTTTAAATAACATGTCTCAAGGTATTTATAGTAAATTATAAACATTGTTTGGGTATTTTTAGTGCTCTAAAAGACATAAGAAAGAAACGTCCTTTCATAATATCTCGAGCAACTTTTGCTGGACAAGGAGTACATAGCGGTCATTGGAGTGGAGATATCACTTCAGATTGGGATGACATGCGATATACTATACCAGGTTATTAAACAAATTTCATTAATTAGCATATATAAGGGGTGATTATAAAGTTACTGTTTGAGGCGTGGCTGCAGCGTATATGCATATTAGTATGTGAATATATAAGCACCGACATCAAGGCATAGGAATATTGTGACATTCGTTTATTTCTGAAGTGTGGTTGAGAAATGCTGAAATATTAACAATGATGATGTTAGTACCAAATTCGTCCAAACTGGACCAACCTGCTTATTGATTTCAAGTATCCGAGTATCTCCATCACTGAGGAATGGTTCTGCGAAGAGATTACGAGATGCAATTAAGGCAAAACGTCTTTGAAAATTGCGAAATGGTGTGATACTTCATGATAACATAAGTCACCAACCATATCACACATATCATAACACAGAAGTTACTTGCACTAAAATGAAAGACACTTGATCATCCACCTTACAGTCCTGATCTTTCTCCTTATGATTTTCATGCCTTCCTTCTCTTGGAAAAAGTCATTGGAAGGTCGACTGTTCCTGCCAGATGTAGAAGTGCAGCAAACAGTTTGAACTTCTTCAAAACAGCAGAAAGGGGAGTTTTATCAAAGGGGTGTATTCAATCTGTGAAACAGTATGATGATTGCCTAATTGCTGAAGGGGATTTTTGCATGGCTGGCATACCAAATCTGGACTTGGCCGTCAAACAGAAACTTTTGATAGCCCCTTATATTTAGCATGTCTTGCCTATGAAGAACGAATAGGCTTTATGTTATATTTTAAGTTGTTATTGTTTTAATTTTAAAAATTCATCGAAAATAATATTTTTAGATTACATATGATAGGTTTAAAATTTTTAATACTGATAAGTACTATTTTAATACTAATATATACTTTAATACTGATGATGACTTTCTTTCAGCAATGTTATTATTTAATATGTATGGAATTCCTATGGTTGGATCAGATATTTGTGAATTTCGACTAAATACAACAGATGATTTATGCACAAGATGGCAAGCCCTGGGGGCATTTTATCCCTTTTCACGAAATCATAATGATTTTGATACAATAGTATGTATAAAATGATAAATGTCCATGCATGTTTAAATTAATTATGGTGGTCTTAATTCAATTTTTAATTATTAGCAAAAAAAGTGTTTAGTATCTAATTCTGTTTTATTATTTTTATCTTATTAATGATTAAATATAAAATGTTAATATTAAACTCGCACACATTTAAAAATTTTATTATATAACACCTGCATCTGTTTATATTAATCCAAATCATATAATTTTTTGAGTATTAATATATATTTATAAAAAAAATTATATTTTACATGTTTTAAAATAGAGAAAGTTTTGTATAAAAATTGATCTATTTAATTATTGGAATGCTTTTTTTTTATAATTTATAAAAGCTGGGATGTATTCTAATGATTAAATCTGTATCCTATTTTTAGGAGCAAGATCCAGCTGCAATGAGTGAAAATGTTTTGAAAGCTACAAAAGATAATTTGAATACAAGATATTACATGCTGCCATATTTTTATACACTTTTCCATCTTAGTCATGACTTCGGTGAAATTACAGTGAGACCCTTGTTTTTTGAGTATGTACATCTATAGTTAACTTTGAAGTAATGAAACTGAAACTATGTTCAATAAAATAAAAATAATTTGATTTTATACATTTTTAATTTTAATAAGGAAGTTAGTGTGGAAAAATGAAATATTTCTAACTTATATACATATAAATTTAATTTGATATATTATATAGGAAAGGCATACAGGATTTTTACTTGTTTTGTTTCTTTTATTTCAGATTTCCAAATGATAAGAATGTTTATAATATAAATGATCAATTTTTATGGGGGCCTGCTGTACTTATAATGCCAGTTCTATATAATGTATGATATAATTATTTAATACTATTATTTTCAGTGTATCATAGAAAAGAAAAACTTTATTACTAAAATATATATTTAAATAACTTATTTAATTGTTTTAGTTTGCTATAGATTGAGTTTTAAATGCATTGCATTTTCTTTTTCTTTTTTTTTTTTTTTTTTTTTAATTTACTTATTTTTATAATTCAAAAATTTGAAGAAATCTTAATTTACATGCAGAAGTCTAATATTATATAATTATTCATTTTAAGTTTTCATTAAAAAAAGTATTCATTTCTAATGATTTTAAATCTCTTTCAACAACAACTATTATAACATTGCTCATTATTACCTTCATTTAATACATTAAAAAATACATAATTTACTTTTCTATTGCTCATTAATTCATGATTATTTTCAGCTAAAGTGATTCTTTATTTTTATTAAATCATTTATAATGAACTAGTGTAAAGTGTCTAGTTTTTTATAATCATAAATTATGATCATTTGTTTAAACTACATGAATTTTAATGAATAAGTACTTATTTATGAAAGATATATTGAAATTCTATGAATAAATATAATTAATTAACTGTATAACTTTGAAATTAAATATATTGCAATAAACTATGCATTACAACAACATATAGGTAGAATATTATAGAAATTATACATTATATAAAAACACAATGACAGTTTTCAACATTGAACACATCAAAATTGTGTAAATGTCAAAATTAATAAAATTCTTATTATTACAAATGGATAAAAAGTATTATTTATGTATTATCCATACTGTAAATTTTCAAATAAAATAAGATTCGTCTTTTGTTTATAATAGTTTAACCAAATTTATAAAGTATGTAACTTTTATTCCTTTAAATTTTTTGTATTATTTTAATGAAAAAAAGTTTATTTGATATTTTACATGAATGATTTTTATAAATATTTTTTCTGATGTATTAATAAATATAATTGTTGTTGCATTTAAAAAAAAAGTGTGTATAATATTATTTTCCTATTACATATATGACATTAAATTATCCTTTTAGATTTAAGAGTTGCTGTTCAAATACTGTAAATGATTTTTTAATAAATAATTAAAGCATTTTTATTAAAGGATACAAATGAAATTTCACCCTACTATCCAAAAAGTATATGGTATGACTTCTATTCTGGTGAAAAATTCATTAGCAGTGGTGAACATACAATTATACAGGTTGAGCTAACAGATATAAAAGTAGCTGTTAGAGGTGGCTACATTTTGCCTCTACAAATACCAGGGAACACAACTACAGAGAGGTAAATTAAATTGTGTTTAATTATCAGTATCCATTCATGCATTACTCTTCACTTTCATTTTTGTTAAATTATTAAAATTGGGACTTTTTATAAAATTGCTCTATGCATTTTACTTACATCATTAGTTTATTATTTGAGATATTTATTATTTATGCCAGAAATACATGTACTATACACTTATTTTGTTCTTGCAGTCGTAAGAATGCCTTTGATTTGTTGGTGGCTTTTAATGAGAACCAGGAAGCTACAGGTGTATTATATTGGGATGATGGAGATTCATTGGGTAAAGTTATTTTAATTACTTTACAACAGTAATGCATTTAAATTTAATCCTATTTAAATAAAATTAAAATAAGAAACAAAATAGATTTATTTTATTTAATTGGTTTGCTTTATTTATTATGAAACAACTGAGATTTTTTTATCATAAAATTTTACAATTTCTGTTTCAGATACCTATGAAAATGGAATCTATAATGAAATCAGTTTCACTGCAAAGGATGTAAGTTGCATCAGATCTTTTAATTATTAACTTTCTTATGCAAATTTCTGAAATGATAATTATTTTAATTGAAAAAGTATATATGCTGGAAAATCATTTACTGCAATATCCCACTGTAATGACTCCCATAACTCATTAATAGTAGTCCTTCATTGTATCTTGTATGTCTGGTAACACAGTAAAAGTATGATATACAACTAACACAATAACCAATGACTTCACCTATATCCCCACCCCACCCCCCAAAAATGTGCATGAAATATCTGAATAGGATATATATATAAAACAAAGGACTAGTATAATAATTAATAAGATTTTGTAATGATGATACTTTATTCTGTACAATAACAATGCTTTATAGGTAAAATGTATATGTTCTGTTTTAAATGCATAGAACTCAAATATTGTAATGACAAAAATTATTTAAGAAACTTTGCTACATTTTTTTTTAAATGTCAAGTTTTGAATGGGTGAAGTTTTCATTTATAATTTTTCATTAAGATTCAAGGGTTAAAAATAATGTTAGATATTCCTTAATATCCAACTCATGGCAACTTGTGTAGCTATCATGCAGGAGTGCAGCATTGTTGTTGTTTCACTGCTTTCAGAAAAAGTTGTCTTGATGGCAATTGTAACAATATATGTAAAGCATCTTAACATTGATAGTCAAGCTGCTTAATTGGGGTTTTCCATATTCTCTCCCATATAACATGCAAATGAAGGGCAGTTACCTTTAATAAGAAGGCATTGTTTTCCCCTCGTCACCTGTCAGTGAACTCTTCGTTATATTCATAAGTGGTACATTAGGCCCTTTGATGTTAAAAAAAAAGTTTTTTAATGTCATGCATTAAATTTTTTGTACATTTATTATTTTTAAATCTAACATATCATTTTAAATTGCTGTTGATTAAAATAAATAAAATGTAGTGCAATAAAATATTAAATAATTTGTTATATTAATTACAAAATTTATAATATTTATTATGTAATGTTTTATCAATTCACTTTGATATTTAATTCAATTTTTGATTTATCAATTATATTTCATAAAATGTCATTTCTTATAAAATACTTAAAATTGTTTATATTTGCCTTAACTTACAGGTAATGTTTTTTTTTTTTTTGTGTCTTTTTCTTTATTTTAAAAATAAGTTATCATTAAACATTTGTTTTTTAACTATATATGTTTATAAATATAGAAGCATATATAATTGATATAAAATATAATCCTATAACATTATTTACCTATAACATTTGCTGTATTTTAAATATCCATACTTTTTATAATTACAAAGGAAAAAAATTTAATTTTGCACCATTAATATAATATTTTCATTTGATAAATTAAATATGCAAACATATTTCATAAGAGACATTATGTTAATATGTTGTTCCTGCTTACAAAATTGTCTATAACGTAATTTACACCACAATGAATATGATGTAATTAACTTACAAGCAATTTTTTTTTTTTTTTTTCATTTGAAAATAATTAAGTTTGTATTTAAAACAACACTTATTCCTTTTTTTTTTTTAATATTTTGCGGTATCAAAATATTAGAAAAAAATCTGTATAAAGATGATTTGGTTCAGTATTACAAATCACTTTTATATAGACCTAATTGTAAAATTATAAATTTATTTTTCTAATATTTTTATATTAATAATTTCATCTGTAAAATGTTTTTAAAATAATATGTTAAATAGTATCATCAATTTGTTTAAGTTAAAAATCCTGCGAGCTCAATATAAATTCTTTTCACTTTTATGTATTCATTTATGCATTTTACTTTGTTATTGACCAAGGCATTGTCATTAAATTAACTACTTTAAGAAGAAGAAAAAAATCCACCATTACTACAGATTTCATATTTATTTACTATTATTTGATTGTTATGAATTCATAATACATTGTTTACCTAAATAGCCTACAAGAATATTTATATGGGATCAGAAATAAAGGTTTTAAGCTAATTTAAAATTGCTGTCATATTAGTTATTTTAACAGCATTTATTCTTTAAAAAATTTTATTCATAATTTGTAAAAATTATTTTTTGTTTCTTATCTAGAATTGCTTTAACAGCACTGTTATTAAAAATGGATATGACACTACTATGAATTTGAATGAAATTAAAGTGTATGGAATTCCAGAAGGTCCTTGGAATGTGACAATAAATGGAGATTTAGGATCATTTGAGTACAGAAAGGTGTGTAACTTTTTTTTTATTCTACTTTTATGGCAAAAAATTTTAAGCAGTTTTTTTTTACCAACTCTTTGAAGAAACAACCTATGTTAAAGAGTAATAATCATTTGTCATTTATATGAATAGCTTAGTCTCTATGCTCACATGCATAATTTTAAGAATTACACTTTAACATTTAATAAAATTTAGTTTTCATAAAAAATTTAGTTTACATAAATCCATAATATAGATTATTTTTAGATATCTTGTATTTAAAAATAATTTTTCAAAAAAAAAAATTGAAAATTAGTGTTAAAATTTGATTTAAAAAATAATTGTATACATTTATTAGAGCAATAATTTTTATCAAAAAAATTTAATTAAAATGTTCTTTTTCGTTTGAAATGTACCAAAATTTTTCATTTCATTGGGAATTGTTTGCAATATGTAAAAGATAGTTTAATGCTAAAGCCAGTGGAATAGTTGGAATACGATTTGTTAGTGAGAAGTGTTGGTTTTCGAGCATTTTTGAAGGATTCAGAATCATGAATCTATTAAAAATCCAATTATCGAAATTTTATAAAAATGTTTTTTTTTTTTAAATTCTACGAATTATACTTGAAATTAAATATTAAGTAGGCAGTTCAAGTGTATCCTTCAATAATATGACCAGTAGCAAAGAGAGTTACTGCTGTAGCAGCCTGCCAAGTAAGTGTTGAGAGACTTTTCTCAGCAGCGAAGCTCATAAAAAGTTTTCTTCGATCAACAAGGAAAGAAGATCTTATAAAAACTATTTATATTATTTAGAAAAAAAATTATGTATTAGAAAATATAAAATTTTCTTTTTTTCTTCTAAAAATACAAAAATTTTGCTTTGGAAAACTACTTTTATAGATATGAGTTTAATAAAAGTCATTCAATTTATTTCACAAATTCTTCTAAATCCATTATGAAAAATCGTGATACTTAAAATTACAGAAAAAAATCTGAAGTCGATGTACAAAAATCCAACTCAAGAGTTGGAAATATTTTGGTTAACTTCCAATCCCTGGCTAATATTTACATTGCATTATCAAAATATGAATATATGAGACTGTAGAATATTTATAATGAATGTCCAAAATAAAGCTTTATGTTAACTAAATGTAGCAACAAAGCTCTTCGTCATTATCTAATAATTTAAGTTTAATCAAAACTTATCTTATCAATAATTCAGATTGTTATGGGATGCTTTAAAAAATAAATATCAACAAATATAAAATGAAATTTGATTAGAAATTCTGAGTAATTTTGCAAACACAGAAAATGCTAAATTTTTGTAATTAAAAAGGCATCTTTTAAAATAAATATATTCAATAAAAAAAAAAAAGGACAAAACTAATTTTAATAATTCTTGAAAATTTTTATTAAATAAGAAAGAATTCCATATATAGGATTATGAATTTTAACAAATGTTTTTTAACCTAATTTATTGAATAAGATTTAAATGAAGAAATAGTTTACTACAGTTTATTTATACTACAACAAAATATGTTTATAATCTATGCCCTTATCTACCTTTACTTTTTTTTTTTATATTTCCTTTTATTGAATTCAGTTTTCAAAAGTTATAATTGATGATTAAAATTTAAAAAGTTTTAGTACTTTATTTTTTATAATAGTAGTCCATTAAAATTAACATTATTTATGTTATTATTGATTATTGCCTACTGATTAATTTCTGTTAATCCATCATTGAATATAATGTTAATTTTTTTTTTTTTTTTTAGCCCAATTTAATTATTTCTGTACATAATTATACCTTACTTGAAGATTTAAACATTGTATGGAACTATAATCAACAGGAATCAAACAGAAGTGTTGAATTTTAAACAAATTTAAAAATTATAAAAGTTCTAATGACTTGATTCTGTAAAAGTTTCTAATGTTTTTAAACTATATTTTGACCTGTTGTTTGTACATGGTAATTTATATTTTCTAAGTTGAGGTTGAATTTTATATATATATATATATATGATGCTGTTATTGTGGTGATTTTTTTTTTTGTAAAAGAATGTGATGAATCTATATTTTATTACACTTGCAATACTATAATCTGTTTTGAAATTTACTATATTTGGTTATTTAATAGAAACAGTAATACATGTTTCTAATCTGCTTTCATTGGTTGCTAAAAAACAAGAAAAAAAATTAGTTTACTGAATACATTATATTATTATATAAGTTCATTTAAATGAACATTGTTTTACAAATATCTATTAAAATGTATATTTGTAGAAATAGCAATTTTTGGAATATTGTTTTAAAGTGTTAGTATTTAATAGTTAATTATATATTATGAAAAAAAAATTATATAAATAGGGAATGAACATTTATACATTAATATTAAATAAATATTTTCTAATGCTTATTTTTTATCATTATGTTGATAATAAAAGGAAAATGAAGATTAAGATTCAGATCACCTTGTATTAAATATTTTTATGAATTCATTTTAATAAAAAATAGAAAAATGTAGTTAAATTGAATAAATTATTATTATTTAAAGCAAAACTATATTAAATTATTATAATAATTATTATGTCTAATTAATTATTTAAAAATAGACAGCAATCAAATAATTGATATAATTATAATTTGAAGTATATATTTAACCAGAAATTGAACCATCTAATAATATATTATATGATTTATGAATTTTAGTTTGTTAGTTTTTGAATTTAGTTTGTTTTTCATTGTTGAATATAATATATTATATTTATATATAGGCAATAAATGTATATAGGTAATAAATGTTTCTGGTGAAATATAAATTATTATAGTGATATTTTGCTTGATTTTTTTTACTTCTCGAATATGTATTGATTTCATTTTTTTTTTTTTTTTTTTAAATTTCTTACTCATTTGCCTTGTGATAAATATTTATGTTGAAATAAGATACTTTATACTATTAGATGTTAATATATATAAAGTGGATGTTTTTGTATTATCATTTGAATCAATTTACACTCACAAATTAAATTATCACACTTTTATAAAATTGGTACTTTCTTTTAATACTGAAAATCATGTATTTGGTTTTTTTTTTTTTTTTTATGTAATTGATGGGTTCTAGTCATTTTAATATAAATAAAAGTTGTTTATTTTCATTTCATTGTCTCCTTCTTTGAGTGTTATTTACATTTTTCCCAAGCATTACAATCTATAATATTTTTCATCTTCCATATTTTATCTGTTGTATTAAAAAAAAAAAAATACACACACACACACAAAATCATCCATCATATTTTATTTCTTTTATATACAGATTATAAATATATACAAAATTATGTTTAAATATTTTGTAACTATTCCGATTTTCTCCATGAATTAAATTTATATGGGGAAAAAAAACCCTGAATGCCATTTGTTCAGAATAGGGTTTAATTATCATCTGTATCTTTAAAATTCTTTGCATTAACATATTGCTGGAAAATAAACAATCGATAGAAGGCTGCATTTTCAATTTATACAAGGCAGAAATGTTCTTCGATTATTAAAATAGATAAGTAAAGCATGGTTTTAATATTTTTTACGTATAAAATAAATGATACAATTAATAAAAAAAGAAAAAGATTAGCAAAAATTTACTTTGACATGATAAAAGATAAAAAAAAAAATACATAGCCAACTCAAATACAGATACTTCTTATATTTAAACTCACTTCAAATGTCTTTTAAAAATTCCAATTCCCTAAAGAATTATTGCAAATTGTTTAAACAGCTTTGTAAGAATTTAAAAAAAAAGAAGTTTTTAACTCTGATTTAAAGCTAATAAAAAAAAAAAATGTTCACTGCAGTGCCTGCAGATTATTGTATGAAAAGTATTTGGCAGTTGTAAAATGGAAATATGTAGTTACAGTTGATAAGATTTGGATATATTTATCTGATTACAATAAAAAAAAAAAAAAAGTTGATTTGCTATAGAAAAAGATGGAGGAAAAAAAGATCTGAAATATTGATTTAGAGAAAACAAGGAAAGGTTTCATGATTATTACTGAATTCTCTTTTAATGTAAAATGTAATGACTTATTTTTCTACTTTATTTTAACTGAGATTATTATCATAAATATGTTTTAACATCTATTTTCGAAAAATACATTCCATTAATTTAATGAAACAATCTTCATTGTGTTGATTTTCATCAAGATAAGGTTACCAATCATGCTTTTAAATGCGGAAAACGAGAATGGAATCGGGGTTATACCATTTAAATGCACCCCACCCAAGTATTATGATTATCCTATGGATTATTGTGCATTTGAACTTTAAAAATAAACTCTTTATAGGCTGCATTCCAAGACATTGGATGGACTCTAAAAGAAGGAGGAAGAGGGAACAAAATCAATTTTGATATAATTTAATGGGGCTATTAGAATGAATATGTAAAAACATAAAATTCTTATGCTTCTTATAAATATATTTTTTCAATATCATTATAGAAATGTGTGAATATCTTTTGTGTATAGATATGTGTGTGTGTATAGAAAGTGTATATGATGATAAAAGAATGAGTAGAATGTAACGGAAATTGATACACCATCAAGTGAATGCATATGTACATAAGTGATGTTATTTACAAAATAATTTTTTATGCAGTGATGAAATATGCAAGGTAGTCAGTAATAACTAGGACCACCTCTCACACCCATGTAAGCAGCAACCCTACAAGGTACAGATTCAATTAGGTTGTGAATAGTGTCTTGGTGAATGATAGGCCATTCGATCTCAAATATTCTCCCCAATTCGACCTCCGATTGAGGCTAGGGCAGGGCAGATAAACAATAATCACTTACTAGATATGCTTGACCGGTGATAAATCATAACATATTGCGGGGCAAGGAAGAAACTGGACATGCTACAAGACTTGTCTGTTGCTGAATGTCGGTTTCGTATTATCTTGCTGGAAAATACTATTTTGTAGCTTCTGAAATGTAATGTCGCACAATCGGTTGTAGCTGCTCATCAATCTAATGTCTTACCCGTCGATGTGTACCAGGGGTGGCCTACTGTCGTGTCTAATGGCACACCAAACAATTATGCTACGTTGACTTAGCAATATGACATTCAAGAGTAGTATTCGGATTTGTCTCTATTTCCCTGATATCTCTAGACTCTCACCGGTTACTATCATCAGAAAACAAAACTGAGATTTGTTACTGTATACCACATTAAGCCATTTAGTCGTCTAAATTGCTCATTCCCGAAACTATCGCAATCTTTCCCGTCGGTGGGTTGGCGTCAATGGCAATCTTCGCAAAGGGTGACATGTGTGCAAGCCGCTTTCGCCAATCCTCATGAAACTGTTTTACTAGATATTGGAGCATCCAAAGTTCTCTGCACATTCGCAGAATATGGGGGGGCACCAATGCGTTCTTTCGAATGTATCAATCCGTGTGTTCTGTTGTCCATCTAGGTGGAACTGGTCTATCGTCACGATTCGCATTTCGTTCATTGATCCATCTGGTCTAAAGTGGACACATCTACATGCATTCAGCAGCATTATGACAGTAAGACCAATCAGCCGTTAGTAAGCCTGCAGTTTGTCCACTCGTAAAACCATCCGGAACTGCCTTCGGTTAGTCGTCCAAGCATCTCCTAATCCACCCGCGTCTTCTGAAGCGTAGAACTTCTCGAAATTCTGGATTCCATATGCGACAGGGTGTAGCGACTGTTGGCTCATATGCCGTTTTCTTTCCTTCTATTTCGGTCTGTTGTCATGCGACCAATTTGCATTTCAGATTATGGGCATAATTTGTCAATTTGCTTGCGTCTTCCTCCAATGGCATATTTGTATGGCCGAATCTTCATGGTGTTGGGTTTTCTATAATGGGTAATATACATATACACTGAAGTGACAAAAGTCATGGGATACCTCTTAATATCATGTCGGCCCTCCTTTCGCCCGGCGAAGTGCAGCAACTCGACGTGACATGGACTCAACAAGTCGTTGGAAGTCTTCTGCAGGAATATTGAACCATGCTGTCTCGATAGACGTCCATAATTGTGAAAGCGTTAATGGTGCAGGATTATGGGCACGAACAGACCTCTCGATGATGTCCCATAAATGCTCGATGGGATTCATGTCGGGCGATCTAGGTGGCCAGATCATTCGTTGGAATTGTCCAGAATGTTCTTCAAACCAGTCCATGAATGGCTGACATGGCGATTGTCATCAATAAAAATCCCATCGTTGTTTGGGTAACCATGAATGGCATTTCCAGTCAATGTTCGGTCCAGTCGGTCAGTCCACCAGAGGACCAAGTCCATCCCATGAAAAAAACAGCCCACACCATTACGAAGCCACCACCAGCTTGAACAGTGCCTTGCTGACAGTTTGGGTCCATGGCTTCGTGGGGTCTGCGCCACACTCGAACCCTACCATCAGCTCTTACCAACTGAAATTATCTTCGGACCAGGCCACGGTTTTCCATTCATCTAGGGACCAACCTTTGCTCACGTGCCCACGAGATTTCTGCAAGCGATGTCGTTCTGTCAATAAAGGCACTCGAATCGGTCTTCTGCTGGAATAGCTCAACGTCGCCAAATTTCTTAAGCACAGTTCGACCAGACAAGTCCATGGTGGGATGTCCCTACATTGTTTTCTGCGTTATTTGACGCAGTGGATGCTTGTCTGTCGAATTCCCTAACGATTTTGCAGACGTCGGCGGACCGGTCGTTAAGTCCGCAAAGTCATTCCGGTCGACCACTGCGCTGTCCATGGTGGGATGTTATGCCTGAAATTTCATACTCTTCGGCATACTCTTGACACAGTGGATCTGGGCGAATGTTGAATTCTAACGATTTCCGAAATGGCATGACCCATGACTCTAGCTCCAACTAACATTCCTACGTTCAAATTTTCAATTTAAAATTCCCGTCGGCTCATGGAATCATCATTTTTCAAAACCTTTTTGCTGAATAACTTGAATCTCTGAAATGAAAGCTCAAAATATTTATACCTGTTTTTGAGATGCTACTGCCATCTGGTTTTGTGATATTGCTAAAACCATTACTTTTGTCACTGCCAGTGTATATAGGGCTCTCTTATATAAAAGGGATTCTGGATTTGTGGATGTGTCAATAACTTTTCTGGGAATGTTGCGCAACGATTCTTGTATTTCGTAATACTATACATTTTTGCAAGAATTTCAAAGCGCAGTAAACAAGTTTTTAATGTTTTTCTAGTGCTATCTTAGTTAATATTTTAGTATAAAACACGAACAGTTTTGATACAGTTCCCAGCAATATTTTATTTGGCATATTTTAATTCAAAAGAAACAAGTAATATAAAAAATATTTTAAAAATCCTACTTATCTGGCGCCATCTATTGGTAGTTATATGCAACTTAAATCTAAAAAAAACTAAAATTAATTAATTAAATTTAATTACTGAATTAATATTTGAAAAACTGTATTAACATCAAGTATCATACACTAAAATTTCAAAAAAAATATATTTGAACTTGAGTGGATGAATAAAATGTGTTTTATGAACGATTGTAAATTTGGACAAGACATGTATAGCGAGAGTGTGAGCTTATAGAAGGAATTGAAAAAAAGATGTTTACAGCATACTGCAGTCATTATAATTGACTGTTTTCTAGAAAAAGGGTTAAGGGCAAATATAATAAATTTCAGATAAATAAAAACACATATTATACTAATCAAAATAAATAAATAATAATTATAGTAGTTATGTGAATGTTTGGGTCCTGATAACTGAGTGACTAGCGCTCTGGCGCTCCGTACCATAGGTTTCGGGTACGAGTCCCGGCTGTGTCATGGATGTTTGTAGTGGTTTGGAATCCACTTTAAACCGTAAATCCTGGTCTCATATTACTGTTGAACGTTGGGTGTAGAGCTGACAACCCTACCCCGTAAAAAGAAAAACATCTCTCGTCTCAAAATCTACCAGTAGGTAGACGGCCTTGGCCCACAATCAGGCTGTTGCGCCAAAGATGATGACGATATGAATGTTTATATGAAATTCAATTTTTTTTTTTATCAAAGATCTAGATTTGTGTTTTTTTTTTTTTCATTTGAAGGTTAAGCAAAATTACTTAAATTAAAAATGCCATCTACATATAAACACCAACTAATCATCCATGAAGCTGTTTTATTACTTAGTTCTTCAGTAGAGTTTGCATATATAACGATGAATGTTGTTAAAATTCTTTTAATTATTACAGCTAGTACTTTTTTGTTGTTTCTTATCCCACTTGGTTAACAACAACATATACAAGATCAAGTCTATAGACCCGTTGACGAGTCATGATACAGGTTAAAAAATGCGGCTTCTTTTTTGTTTTTGACCTTGCGGCACAACGACATAGGCACAAAAAGGGAGAAGTCTGACTTTACACCACTCGCATAATATACCCCTGGTTACTGGGTACCCATTTTAGTCACCTTTTAAGACATGCATGGACTACAGTGGGACTATCCAAACACTGAACCACACGGGACACATCCAGTACTTTATTCAGTAATTTGATTAGATCGAATCAACAAGGATTACCTACTATATCACTGGCGGCCACCGATATGATTTAATTGAATTACTATAAACTTTATTAATGGATTGAGAAGGTTTTGAGAAATAAATTACTTGTATCAAACGAGTTTCGACTTTTCAATAACTTTTATCGTTTTCATTATAATCAAGATAAATGCCACCTACAAATTACTGCGAACAGAAATGAAAAGGTTCAAAGTGAAACAATTTTTCCACTGAAGTAACTTAAAAAACTTTAAACTTCCTAAACAATTTAAAACACTAAACATATATTTGTGACTTCGTAAACGTAACGTAACGGTAGGTGTTTAGTTGGAGTACCAGGGAATTTCCCGTACCTCCATATCAATAATTATTATTAAAAACAAAATTTTTAAAATCCAAAGATGAGCTAAGGAAAGAATATTAAACGAGCCCATGCTCGGAGAGAATTTACAGGAGTAAAAAGGTTAGTAAATACAAAATTTAAAATAATAGTTCACAAAAGTTTTTAAAAATAAAAACTGTGGCAATTAAAAGGAGTTAAAAAATAACCGTTACGAAACCACGAAGACTTCTGGCTGGCTGAAGAGAAAAAAAGAAAAGGAAAGGGAAGGGCAGAGTTATAAACAAACCAAAACAATATCGTTTCGAAGTTCAGCGTTTTTACCGACCTTGAAAGAAAAGAGCGATTCCGAAGCTATCAAAATAAACTACAGTGGTGGAAAGCGATTCTAAACTAAAAGGGTTCTTCTTTTTGGAATCGGAGAATGAAGTACGCATCAAAACGAGAGAGTGAAATATTATGATTTTCATTTAATGGATTTAGAAAAATAAGTTCAAATTACTTTTTTATTGAACTCATATATTTGTAAAAGCATTTGTTTTCCTAACAAAGCGTTATTTAAACTACGATAAAAAAATGTAATTCACCTGTAATATGTCTATTCAAAGTAAGGTATTTTAAGCAGAAATAAAGTACGCTCTTCAAATTTTTTAAATAGCTAAAAACCATATAATATTTACAGAAGGCTACAAGAATTAATAACCACCGATAAATGGGTCTGAGATTTTTATATATTACCGTCCTCTAGCCTTAACTTCTGTTTTCAGCAAAATTTTGAAAATATATTACTCAAAAGAGTTTTTCATTTTCTGGCTCAAGAAAATTCCATCATTATCAGTCTATATTTCTTCATCAAGGATTGGGAGGATTATTGATTGCATGTATACGTTTTCACTTCTTTTCACAAAATCGTCGTCGAAGCTGAAAATGCAAGGAATTATTTTTTTTCCTTAAACGAGACATATCTTCGACCTACGATGTTTGGAGAGAAGGTATTCCATATAAAATCTTACAAGTTGGTCTAAAAGATCTACCTCAAACTAGATTTTTAATTTCATCAGTAACAGGAATTCTTCTGTTAAATGGAGAAATTCAGTTTTGAAGAAATTATTTTCCACTTCGCACGTTCAACAAGACTGTCTTGTCTAAGTGCTTCCTATTCACGATCAGCATGCGTGATATTTTTGACAACATACGCACCCTTACTGGATAATTATTTTAGTCAAATGAAATTTTTATTCAGCAGTGATAAGACGCTTATACAGCCTGTTTTACTTTAAGCAAGTGAAACATGACCTAAACCAAAAGGCGTACAATGCTCAACTGATCATGCTAGAGAGATGACTCAGAGCAATCTTTGGTCCAGTTCAAGAAAGAGGATTTTGGAACAACTTGGAACTATGATATAATCACAAATGATACAAATCTGTAGTAATAGATTAATATACAGAAGCCATGTCTGGAGAAGCTCGTATGATAATTCCACTGAGATCTTGATATTCTAAAAACATGAGGGATCCCTGAGCTAAAGGAAGACCACAGACTAGATCAGGGGTAGAAAGCCCGCGGTCCGCCTTGAATATTTTTCCAGCCCGTAAGATTTATCACTCTTTTACAAAATATATTTATTTTATAATGGCCAAAGTGGTGAAAACGAATGTATTAAAAACACATTATGCTTGCATCCGTATATTCAAAAATACTAACTTTCGAAAATTCAACTGTCGAAATTATGAAAAAATATTAACTTTGATTTTAAAATAATGTTCTTCTGAATATAGGACATATATTTCCCTGTTTTATTTAAGCTTTTACAGTTATGGGTTTGTAGAATAATTAAATTATATTCTGCGAACTCATGATGCGCGCGCATCTTGGAACATCTAATATAACAGGTCCTATGTCTCACTTTTGAGAAATCTGGCACAAAATGTTGTTGGGAATTGACCAAACACAAAGGCGAAACAAAAGCAAATTTACCAAACACAAAGGAGAAACAAAAGGAAATTGACCAAACACAAAGGACAAACAAAAAGGAAATTGACCAAACACAAAGGAAAAACAAAAAGGAAATTGACCAAACACAAAGGAGAAACAAAAAGGAAATTGTCCAAACACAAAGGACAAACAAAAGGAAATTGACCAAACACAAAGGACAAACAAAAAGGAAATTGACCAAACACAAAGGACAAACAAAAAGGAAATTGACCAAACACAAAGGAGAAAACAAAAAGGAAATTGACCAAACACAAAGGACAAAAAGGAAATTGACCAAACACAAAGGACAAACAAAAAGGAAATTTACCAAACACAAAGGAGAAACAAAAAAGGGAAATTGACCAAACACAAAGGACAAACAAAAAAGGAAATTGACCAAACACAAAGGAGAAACAAAAAGGAAATTGACCAAACACAAAGGACAAACAAAAAAGAAATTGTCCAAACACAAAGGACAAACAAAAAAAGGAAATTGACCAAACACAAAGGACAAACAAAAGGAAATTGACCAAACACAAAGGACAAACAAAAAGGAAATTGACCAAACACAAAGGAGAAACAAAAAGGAAATTGACCAAACACAAAGGACAAACAAAAAGGAAATTGTCCAAACACAAAGAACAAACAAAAAAAGGAAATTGACCAAACACAAAGGACAAACAAAAGGAAATTGACCAAACACAAAAAGGACAAACAAAAAGGAAATTGACCAAACACAAAGGAGAAACAAAAGGAAATTGACCAAACACAAAGGAGAAACAAAAGGAAATTGACCAAACACAAAGGACAAACAAAAAGGAAATTGACCAAACACAAAGGAGAAACAAAAAGGAAATTGACCAAACACAAAGGACAAACAAAAAGGAAATTGACAAACACAAAGGACAAACAAAAAGAAATTGACCAAACACAAAACACGCTTTAACATAACGGAGTCTAACTTGGAGCGCAAATTACGGATGGCAAATACCCAAATTGAGAACGATTTTCAAAAGCTAAGTGAAAGAGTGGAGAAACAAATATCACACTAGTAAAATAAATATTTTTTAATGTTTTCATTTTTTTATTTCGTTTATATTTATATATTTTATATATTTCATTTTTAGTGTTACATATTTTTTTTACAATGTGCGTTTAGTATCATTATTATTTGATTATCTATGTTTATATGTAAGAATAAAAGTAAACACAGTAAAAATAACTCATTATTTTTCAAATTTTCACTCCAAAGATGTCTGTAGTGGGTCTAAATCTAATATGTCTAGGGGGTATATAATTTTATATGCGGCCAACGGAATTGGGATGCATTTCTAAAGTGGCCCTCAAGATCCTTTGGCACCTGTAATATCATTTCTGGTAAGTTCAGGATGCATTTCAAATTTTTTAAAGTGGCCCTCAAGATTAATAAACCTTTGGGTTTTTATATATTACCCTATAGTCTTAACTCCCTGATCTAAACTAATAAAAAATATTTCATTTTCATTCAGACAATATCATTTCATTCTGTTCAAAGTATGATTGTTGATTGTATTTTCATTTTCAAAAAATCGTCGAAACTGAAAATGCCAAAAATTATTTCTTTTTTTCCTTAAACGAGACATTTCTTCGTTTTACGATGTTTGGAGAGAAGGTATTCTATATATAATATTAAAAGTTGTTAAGAAGATGTCTCCCTAAAAGTAGATTTTAAATTTCATTAGCAACAGGAATTTTTATGTTAAAAGGAGACACTCCGTTTCTATGCATTTATTTTCCATTTGCCGCGTTCAACAAAGCCGGGGTCTAAGTTTATTCACGAACAACATGCGTGATTTTTTTGATAACATAAGCACCCATGCTGAATAATTATTTTATGTAAATGAAATTTTTTATTCAGCAGTGATAAGACTCTTATACAGCCTATTTTATTTTATGCAATGAAACATGGACCTAAAACAAAGGCATACAATGCTCAACTGGTCATGTTAGAGAGATGACTCTTTTGTCGAGTTCAAGACAGAGGCTTTTGGCAATACAACTTGAAACAACTAATAGTTCCATCCTATCATAGTTCCAAGATACAACTTGGAACTTTGATATAGCCACAAATGATTCAAATCTGTCCAAAAACCTGATTGATCCCGAGCTAAAGGAAGAAAACAGACTAGATGGATAAACGATATCGAAAAAGCTAAAACATTTTGAAATTTATGGATTGGAGAGCAGTCGGAGAGGGAGTCACAAAGTCTTCTGTATATAGAAGACATTAGAAGGATGGTTTGAGGAAGTCAGGGCATGTAAAGGTCTTGTTAAGATGAAGAAGTAATTTTGTTTAATAATTTTGTTTATTACTTATTATTGGGTTTTGTATTTTATGAGAGTGTATAACTCAAAAGATTGTAGAGGATAAAAAGAATACGTGAATTATATAAAATGATGTGGTGTTTAATTTGTGTGGTATTTTATGAATTATTGCAAAACACAATGTACATGAAAACGTTTTGAAGGAACCAGTTGGTGGGATATTCACGGAATTACTACTGTGCCCAAAAAGTAAGACCAGTTATTTTTTTTTTCAAAAACTCTTTATTTATTCTACCAAATTTATTTCATCGACTTCAAAGTAATCCCTCCCCGGACACAATGCACTTATGTAAACTTTTTTCCAATCCTGAATGCATCCTAAAAAGTCATCGGCAGGGATAATTATTAATTTCTGTAGCCTTTTATAAATATTGTAGGGTTTTGATTTCAAAAATTTTGAATAGCGTGCATTATTTCTGCTTAAAATTTCTTACTTTAAAAGGACATGTTATTACAAGGTAATTTGATTCTATAGTAGTTTAAATTGTGATTTGTTATGAAATTTTTTTATATAAATTTACGATTTTAATGAAAGGCATTGACAAATTCTCAAGTGTTTTTAAATCCATTAATAATGATCATAAAATTTAAATTAAGTAAAAGAGTCAGGAGCAGATGTCGTATGTAGAAAAGCGAGTATATATATATATAAAAAACAGATTCAAGAGGGTTTTTTTTTTCCGCGTCCATACCCCACCCCTGATGTTACTAATTAATACTTTAAATGAATCAATATCAAGTCACAAATATAGAGTTCAGTGTTTTAAATTGTTTAGGATCCTTTAGTGGGAAAATATTTAATTTCGAACTATTTCGTTTCAGTTTGCAGTGACTTGTAAGTTACATTTATATTGCATATAATGAATGCGATAAAAATCATTAAAAATGTAGAAAGTCATTTGATAAACGTCATTGAATTAATTTCAAAATTCTACAAAATCCATTAATAAAGATTATAGTACTAAAATAAATTAAACTATCATTGTGGCTGCCAGCGATACAACAGGAAATCCTTGTTGATTCAATCAAAATTCTGATTAAAGTAATAGATTAGTTATTAAAATAATGAAGTTAGCATTCATCATTATATATTCAAGATCTATTGAAGAAATAAATAATAAAACACATTCATCGATAATTAATTAAAATTTATCTATAGATAGCATTTTATGTAATTTTTATGCATTAATCTTCAAAGAAAAATACAGAAAAAATTGAATTAAGTATAAAAATTCATGTAACTTATATTCATGTTCCCATTAAAATATTATGATTATAATTTATCAGAATGTTATTATATTTGTTCTGAACACTTTCCCAGAAAATAGTCTAATATTGTGACTGGAGAAGGACTTAAAAATCTTTGTTTTCTCTGAATTGGAATAATAACACAATAATTCAAGGGAAAAATGGGAAAAATTCATGGAACAAAATATTCATGGGAACTATGTCAAAAATGTTCCTTTTATATTCTAAAATACTAAATAAGGTAATATTAGAAAAACATTACCAACTTGCTTACTGCGCTATTTCGAATTGCAAGAATCGTTGCGCAACATTCGCAGAAAAGTTCTAATACGTACACAAATCCAGAATTACCACATATAAAAGAGGGAGTTTAAAATATTATTCATTTACTCGACTGATTTTCACAGACAGCAGAAGATTTTTAAACCGAAGAAATGACGAAGGATAAGTCAGGTAAGTGCGTGTTTAAAAATTTACTTTTAATTTATTTTGACTGTTCTGCAATTTTTAAAAATTATGTTAAATTTATATTTTAATTTTTATACTTATTTTGTGATTTTTTGCAAAGATTATAAGAATTTTTTTTTTATTTATTGTTTTAAAATAGATGCCAGATATATTTTATTTTTGTGGTACATGAAACATTAATTAGTGGAAAAAATTAAGTTATAACATTAAAAAAGTGTGTTTTCTTATGGTAATTGTTTACACATATTATTTAAGAATATTATAAAACACATTTCAAAAATATTTTTTGTCAAAACCTTTTTTTTTTCGTACTCTTGTAGGTAATAGTATTAGCTAACTTTTTGCTATATTTCTTTACTTTAAACAACTTTTTAAAATCATAGACTTTTTTTTATAACATTTAATTTCCCTGTAGTTGATATTTTTCCAGTATTTGCTAGAGCACTTTTTTTTTTATTTTTTTTGCATTAATACTTATGTTAGTTATTTGTCATCTATATATAAATAGCTTCTTCTATTATATTGCATTTTATTTAAGTAATTTTTTAATAGGATAAAAAAAATTTCGGTGTGACATTTTTTTTATTTTATTTACACCCTCAATCTACCATAGATAATTTCAACGTACTAAAGATAAATTACAGGATAAAATAATATAAAATAAATATCATTTAAATGAAATTTATTTCACTAAATATTTTTATCATTTATTTTGTTGAACGTATCTATTTCAATTTCAATTTGTTCATCCTTAATATTTTCGACTAATAATATTCTGCTGTATATCTCGGCCGCCATAATACAAATCTTTAAAAGAATGTATGGCTAAGAAGCAAAACTTACAGAAAATTTAACGAACAAAAAAAAAAAAATCATGAAGCTTTTAATGTTGATAAAAAATGATTAAAAATCTGTATGTATGAATGTATGGCTAAGAAGCAAAACTTACGCTTTTAATGTTGATAAAAAAAGATAAAAAATGCCCACCAAAATTAAAAAAATTTTATTTCAATTTAAACACAGATAATTAATAACATGAAATATTTTAAAACTATTTTTTATGTGGAATATACTCGTAATGAAAGCGGTATAAATTATTTTAGTTCGTTTAATAAATTGTTTTTTTTTTTTCAGATTTATTTTATGTTAGTTTCTTCTTAACATAGAACGATTGCTTACTTTATAAGAAATAGAAATCATTCAAATAAAAAGTTTTCATAATAAGGAATAAATTAAACTTGCATATCTGAACTGAGTTTTTCTAATATATCAAATATTTCAAAAAAATCATTTCATTTTTATCTTTTCAAAATACATTAAAAAAACGTTAGTAATTACGTGAAAATTCTATTAAAAATAAATATATTTATTTCTTTATTATTTTTCCTAATTTCTGTTCCATAATATATTATTTATTATTTATTTTTAAATTCCTTCTATTAGCTCACACTCTCCCTACATATATCTTGTTCAAATTTTCAATCGTAATAAAATACATTTTATTCATCCACTCAAGTTCAAATAATTTTTTTGAACTTGTAGTGGATGAAATTGGATGTTAATACAGTTTTTTCAAATATTAATTCATGAATTAAATTTAATTAATTAATTTTAGTTTTATAGGGGAGAAATATTCATATATTCACTCTGCTCTTTCTTCTCATTTTTCACATCATTAATTAATTAATAATTAGTTAATAATCTCTTTTTTTCTCATAACTAATTATTAATTAATTAATGATTATTAATTATTTTATTCATTCAATTATTAATTATTTTTATTCATTTAATTATTAATTATTATTATTTTAATATATTTTTATTATTCACTTAATATATATTATTCAATTTTTAAAATAATGTAACTGCAAATTGGAAATAATATAAAAAATTTTGATTTTAATTTATTCATTTAATTATGAATTATTACCCATGGGTATCCAATGGGTATTGTTTTCGGTAACGACCTGAAATGATGTCCGATCCGAAATAAAGTTATGCCAAAAAGGAAACAATGTTGAAACAATGTTGACAACAATGGAAGACAATGTTAAAGCGCATGATCGTGAAAGGAAAAGAATAGCCCGTTCGAAGCCTGAATCTCATGCCCGCCAAAATGCCCTTCAAAGGGAGCGTCGAGCTCTCAAGCGTCAACAGGCTATCAACCCTCACGATGACAATATTAAACACACGAAATGTGTTCAAACTCCTTCTCTTTACTCTCCCTCCTGTTCTTGCCCTCTCAAGGATACTTTTAATTCGTCCTCTTCAGTTACTCCTTCCTGCTCCCATTGCTTCTTGAATAATACTCATTCCGATTTAAACGACTACTCTCATGAGAAACAGTGTCTCAAAGTCGAAGAACGCTTCTTTAAATCAAATTGCAATAATTTTCTCTGTCGACTTGGATGAAGCTGACTTTTGTAAAACGTGCAGCGATCATATTCGTAAACGCAACGTTCCAAATCTTGCAGCCAATTATGGCTTTCGATATCCTGAGCAACCCTCCTGTTTGTCTGAGTTGAATGACTTGGAAGAGCGTCTCGTTGCTCTTCGTATCCCTTTCATGCAAATACGAGAGCTTGGTCGGGATCGTCAATATGGTATCAAGGGATCCGTTACGAACGTTCCTAACGACTTGCACAATCGGTCGACTGTCTTCCTCGCAATGTAAACGATTCAGCCACTATCTACGTGAAATTGAAGAAACGTCTCTCTTCAAATCGCACTTTATGTATCAATGCGTTAATCCCAATCGTGTTTACAATGCGGCTTTGTATCTAATGAACAAGCCTTTATACCAATCACAAAACGTTAATATCGATTTGGAATGGCTCGAAAAATTTCGAACAGAATCGTTTCCTGAAGGTTCAAATTCTTTCGCTGACCTGAATCCTATCTCTTCGGAAGAGAACGATGAGTCTGATATAGACGACGATGATTATGACGACCCATTCGTAAATCCCGCTCCAGCCGAGACGGTCATTAATAAACTCAATACCAACATTGATGCTGGATTGGCATTAGCACCTGGTGAAGACCAAATGCCTTTGTCAGTATTGTTTGATGATCTTGCAGAAGAGCTCTCTTACCCAAGAATCTACTGTGGTGATATGAGTCGTTTTACGAGAAAGAAACCTCCACCTACTCAGAGATTGTTAAATCTGAATTGAGACGTTATGATCGTCGAGGTGCTGCACCTCAAAAAATTTTGTAAGCCATCAAAAAAATTTACATAAACTTCTTTTAAGTAGTATACAAATTTGTCTTAGAAACAAAATTCCTACCGATTCCTCTTTGACCGCGCAACAAGTTCAAGACCAACAATGTTTACGTCAACTCTTTTACAAAAATCAGGCATACAAGTTCATGAAGACGATCAAATGCAGTCCGGCTCACGTGGAAAACGAAAAAAAATCGCGTGTGTGCTCAAATCCGACAATTTGGTATGCCAACACTCTTTTTGACATTGTCTGCTGCCACTTCATGTACCAATAATGCAAATACAAAAAATGCAAACACCAAAAATGCAGATACCCATGGGTAAACTGTACATCGGTATTAGACGATTACAATTTTTTTATATATTTTTTTTTTTTTTATATATTACTTTGTTTTTACAAAACAGAAACATTTTTCATATATGTTAAGCAGATAAAATAATACGTAAAAATAATAATACGGTATTTTTAACAGTTTTCAGCGTAATTTAATATTTATTTTTTAAAAAAGCATTTTCAGATATGTTAAGTTTATAAGGTAAGATCTAAATAATTATAAAAAATCAATGATCTGCCTGTTTCTTTTAAAAATAATTTTAAACTTAAATCATATTATGGTATCATATTCTATTAAAGTTATTTCTAGAAAATGTATGATTTCCTGAATAATTGTCTATGAATTATAATATTCCTACGCACATTTTTATTGTACTATTTTCTTCAAGCCACAGTAGCCAAGGGAAAGAACACCTGTACAGGAAATCCAATGATCCGTTACTTGCTGCGGGAACGTCGAAATGAAATTGAGAATTGAGAAAAAGCAATTGACAAGAAGCCAAGCATGGAATCGGCTTTATTTTTTGACTATTTAACCTTGTTCTTTGTTTTGGCCTCAACTATCATAAGTCTTTCGCATATGTGCACGTCAAGCAGATGGCTAACTCGAAAATCGCGACTTCATGCAACGTTCTGAATTTCAACGTTTCTGATGGAAAATCTGCCAAATATCTGCCCGACGCTAATGCTGCAAGCAACTTGACCAAAGGACATGTTGTTCAAAAAGGACATCTTCTTACTTATACCTACAGAATTGAAAATAAGGACTATATTGTGAAGTACATCTTTGTTATTTCTGTTATGTTTTTGATATTTTTGTAGAATGATACCGATTGTTATATTTAATCATACAGTGGATAATCCGTTTTATAATGATTCAATTTTAAGAAGATTGGGAATATGATCATGCCGTATAATAGGAAATGATATGTATTTTATCTAAAACCAGAATTTAGTAATTTGTTCTTTAGTTTTGATATATTTCTGTATACCGTAGGGATTTTTTTAGAGTTTGAACTCTTTGTGTATTGTTTGGAAACATAATTATTCAATAAAAAGGATGAGAGAAAATATGTTTTTTTTCGTTTCCTATTGATTACATTTTTGAATGAAGTTGATTACTATTAAAAATTTGTTTAGTTTATATTTAAAAAAAGTAAATTTAAATCTTACTTTTAAAATATAAGAAAAATAAAATACAGTTTATCGATTGCATTTGAAATACAAATTACAGAAAATATAAAAAAATATAAAAAAAATTTTAGTTATCAATTGCATTTGAAATACAAATTATTATGATAAATGATAAAATTCAAATTTTAATTTAAAAAACTCATGAAATTAAAAAATGCAACTCATTCAACTCCAAATTAAAAAAAAACTCATCGAATTCAATACTCAAATTCTAATATTCAATTCTCCCTTTTCCTCACTTAAAATAAAGATCTTTGTTTGAAAGAATCGAAATATGCAATTGATGGTCACCAGTACCCTAATTAAAATTTTTGTGTAATTGGATACTTAAAAAGTGTTCCATAACTGTACAGATTCTGGAACGAAATTACGCTGAATATCAATTTAATACTAGCAGGGGCATTTTTAAAAAAATAAAAATTAACCATCCGCCTTATTGCTTATTGCCAAGCATGCATTTATTGATTACTCGAAATGGGGCCCAAACGACGAGCATTCAAATATTAAGGATTCCTGAGACACAAGAGGGTGGAAAAAGCATTGACCCGTTAAACACCGTCTAAATGTAATTAGAGATTGCCGATCAATACTTCGCTTATTTCAAATTGCCAAATTAAGTCTGTCGTTCTGAGAAGAGACGTGGTTTATGTTTCGTGGATTTTAATGGGTCCTTGTTTTAATCGTGTAATTTCAGATACTGGCTTGATTAAAATTCCAGTAAGAGGGGGATTGCCCATTATTGGATGAAATTTGTTAAGATTTAATTTTGTTTTTAATTAAATTGTCCAGGAATGAGAAGTTGCTGTTGTCTAATATGTTCTCCAGCGGAATCATTGAGGCTCGGCATTTCATGCTGACGTTTAAAACTGGTATTTGTCTAGGATATCAAGATGTTACCATTTTATGGTATGCTGCTCTGAGTTTAAGGAATTAAATTTAGAAGATAGTACAAATAATACGCCTGTTATTAAAGAATTTTTAAATCCTAATTGTCTTCATATTTTAAGTTATAAATGGAACTTATACATTGAACTTTCGAACTTCGTGTTATATATATTATTAAGAATATACTAAGAATTATTACACATTATGAGAGAATTATTAGCAAGAACATGCTATGAAAGAATTAATAGAATACATTATGAGAGAATTATTAATAAGAACATATTAAAAGATTAGTAGTACACATTATGACAGAATTATTAATAAAACATAAGAAATAATTAGTTACTGTCAATAATTAGTTAAGTTAGTTAAATAATTAGTTACTGTTGTATGTTCTCCAGCGGAATCATTGAGGCTCGGCATTTCATGCTGACGTTTAAAACTGGTATTTGTCTAGGATATCAAGATGTTACCATTTTATGGTATGCTGCTCTTGAGTTTAAGGAATTAAATTTAGAAGATAGTACAAATAATACGCCTGTTATTAAAAATTTTTTAAATCCTAATTGTCTTCATATTTTAAGTTATAAAATGGAACTTACGCAATGAACTTTCGAACTTCATATTGTTATATACATTAATAAGAACATACTAAGGAAGAATTAATGGAACACATTTTGAGAGAATAATTAGGAATATATAACGCCATTGCTTACTTTAAATATCGAATTTTCTAAAATATTGATATATATAACTAAATATAATTGAGACTCCAGGTTTGTGTGATCTATTTAAATGTTCTTTTCTTTATGATCATCTCTTTGTGTTCATTTGATGTTAATACTTCGTTTTGCTGTATTATAACTGCATTTAGTACGTCTTGAAAATACTTCCGTAGAGCACAAAGCCATTTGTATTCAAATAAAAATAAGTTCAGGCATTCAATATTATTTTCAATCTAAATCGAATCTTTATTCAAATGAAAATTATACTTATGAATTCAATATTATAATTATCTCCCACAAAATAGTATATTAATAATGGAAAGGTGTTTTCAAATGTATATATATCTATAACACGTCAATAAATTACATCTATGATTAAAATTAATATGCCAACAAATTTAATATACTAACTATTAAAAGGTAATAGGGAAATATAAATTGAAAAGGATAAATTTTAAATGGTTGCCTGTCAGTCTAATTATACCGAAAAGCATTTGAGATTAGTGTTTTATCACACTTTTTTATATTGTTGTTATGATTCTTTGCTTGTCCCATGATGGTTTTTCTAATGACAGCGGCTAATCACGTTCCCATGGCAACCGCGTGTAAGAAAATTGATGAGGTACGGAAAATGTCCTCTCTGAGTGATGAGATGGACTTGTAGAAAGAACAAACAAACCTTCCATTTCCCACAAAAATAAGAAATCGCAATTATTTTTCTTACTAATAGGAAATAATAAAAATTTAAATAAGACAGAATTCATTATAAAAACTAAGCAAATTACGAAACTTTGAGACACACATTTGCCAAACTGTTTTGAACAAATTTTAACAAAGTATATTTCTTGATTATATCTTAGAAAATTGGCACAACTTAATAAAAAATGTATACTAACGACATCATTACAAAATTTTAGAAAAATTATTGACATTCATGTTACAATTTGAGATATAGCACTCCAACTAAAAGCGGTAGTTATTATGAATTTAATTTTCTCCAAATGCCACTAAATTATCAATGCATTATAGAACATCGTATGCAATTCCCCATCATATTATGTGAGAATTATACATTAAAGTTTATCGACAAAATAATTGATAAAAAAAGACATCAATTACTTCATACATTAATTACAGTTTACAAATTAATTTTGTTTTGTTTAATTTTTTTTTTAATGATTTGTTTCCCGAAGCGATACAAAATTTATCTAGATTTTTTTTAGATATGACATTTTTGTCGATGTAAAATAAAAAAATAATAATTGCACAAAAAGCAAATTAAATTATTTTTCTTCACTTTCAAAAAAATTCATTTCTGAAGAAAATAATAATTTGAATAAATTCATAAACGAATAAAAATTAAATGATTACTTATTTTAAATAGTTCTATTTATCATAAAGAAGAAAAAAATTTTTATTTTACTTCATATCACTGCTGAATGTTATTGTATTTCTAATATTTATTGTGGTTTTAGCTTCAGTTTGAAACAATGTCTCTAAGGCAGCACTTTTTACAATCTACTCCTCCCTAACACCTCAGTCTACTTCCATCGAAAAGTGCATCTCTTGTATTGAAGATCTTGACTCAAAGGGCAAGGATATCGTTTTGCAGGGGATCCCAGGCCATTGTGGGATCTTGGGTAATGAGAAGGCGGATTCTCTTGCCAAAAAGGAACAACCACCACCCAAACCTTTTGTAAAGACATCTCTTTTCACTCGATGAAACTGATGATCCGAGACTTTTTCTCGGAACACTCTATCTGATAATCTACTTGAAGGCAACTCATCTAAAACCTAGTTTAACTTTATTTTAAACATCCCTGATCAGCCCAGGTTTAAAGCTGTTGCCCTTTTCAGACTCCTGACGGACCATGATTGTATGGCCAATCATCTTTTTCGTATGAAAATATTTGCAAGCCCAAAATGCATGCTCTGCAGCCTTGGAGAGGACATGGATTCATCTCACCTTCATATCTGCCCTGCACTTGTTTCCTCTACTGTGTAGGGTCTTTACTGGGAGGGTAGGGCCCTTATGAGCTAAACATGTCACTATGTGATTTCTTTCGATTCTCGTTGTTGTTTTCATGTTCTTTGTGTTCTTTTTCTTGTTTATTTTATTACTTATTGTAGCCTGCCATTGGAAATAAAAAAAAAATATATATATTTAACAATGTATGGTAATTTAGGATATTTACTTTAGCATTACTTCAGTTTGGTATTTTTGTTTTTTACATTTTTCGTAGTTTAAAGCATTAAAAATCAAAAATATCTTAGCGTTCGGTTAAATTTTACTTCTTGCTGCTGTATGCATGATTAAGTAAAAGTATCGGAAAACGTGAGCCATTCCATTCCCATTGAGTCTGCATTTTGTGGCCAAAAATGACAAGCAGTTGGCAGATCGAAGCAGATTTTGGAATCGTATTTCCCAGAAAAACTGAACAGCTGTGACACCTTAATGATTCTCTTTGATTGTATTTTAAGGCATCAGTTAAATATTCCAATATTGTACCATCACTGATAACTGTGAAATTTTATGTAAATAAGTAACATTTAACTGCAACTTAATCATAAACATAAAGGAAATTTATATTTACGATTAAGTTGTTTGTGTTCTTGTTTCATATAACACAAACATTTATTATAATGCATTGTTATATGTTTCATATTCATTATTCGATTAAAAAATGACGTTATGAGTTTAATCTAGCTTTAACGAGACTAGTCATTATATTTCATATTCCTTATTAGATTCAGAAAAAATGGCTTCTCCCAGGAAAAACCTATCCCAGTTATCTAAGAACAAAATCATAGATGTATTGAATAATGGAGTAATTTAAAATAAGAATAATTGTAAAGATACCAATACTTGATCTATTGTTTTGAATAATGGCATTTCTTGCTTGAACAATTTGCACAGGCGTTTAATAGATTATTGAGGGTATTGTAAAAGATAACTCTAATCGAAAGAAAAGAAAAAAATAAATATCAGAAGTGATGAATGTTCTTTTCTCATGCGCCATTTTTTTCTCCCACATATGATGGATGGTCTGAGAAGTTACGTACAACACTTAGGACAAAGATTAGATAGAAGATTCATCCGCCCTAAGTCAAGGAAATACAAAAAAGAAATATTTTTTAACAAAATCTTTTTTGAAAAATAAAAATACGAATGAAGTACTTTGACATTTTCCTTTTGTTGCATGTTTCGTGCGGATTCGTGAAGAGTAAAAGAAAATACTAGAATGTGTGATCTGAAGTAAATATAAAGATCTTTTTTTTTTCCAAATTCGAATCTCAAACAATTACTCCAAATACTTGTGAACTGCTGTTTTTAAAAGAAAAATTGTTTTTTTTAATTCTTGAATTTATCTAATTTGATGTTGTTGACAGTCATTGCTTATTCCATCAGTTTCTGCGATTCTTTAGATTTCGGGACATAACCTTCAACAATAAAAACTTTGAAAACATGCATATTAGAAATTGCAATTAAAAATGAGAAAAACAAGTAAATTTTTAATATAACTCATTTTTTTACAAATTGAGTATTTCTATAGGTTTAATTAAAGTTTTGTTTTCAATAGCAGGCTACAATAAGCAATGAAATAAAAAGAACACAAGGAATATAAAACAACAACAACGAGAAATGAAGGAAATCACATAGTGACATGTTTAGCCCATAAGAGCCCTAGCCTCCCAGTAACGATCCTACACAGTAGAGGAAACAAGTGCAGGGTAGACAGGAAGGTGAGATGAATCCATGTCCTCTCCAAGACTGCAGAGCATGCATTTTGGTCTTTCAAATATTCTCATTCGGAAAAGGTGATTGACCAAACAATCATGGCCCATCAGAGTCTGAAAAAGGCAATTGCTTTAAACTTGGGCTGATCAGGGATGTTTAGAATAAAGCTACACCAGATTTTAGATGAGTTGTCTTCACTGAAATTATCAGATAAAGTGTTCCGGAAAAAGTCACGGATCATCAGTTTCTTCGAGTGAAAAGAGATGTCTTTTTACAAAAGGTTTGGGTGATGGTTGTTCCTTTTAAGGCAAGAGAATTCGCCTTCTCAATACCCAGGATCCCACAATGGTCTGGGATCCATTGCAGAAAGATACTCTTTGAGGCAAGACCTTCAAGACAAGAAATGCATTTTTTGATGGAGATATACTAAGGTGCGAGGGGGAATGGATTGCCAAAAGTTCTGCCTTAAAGTCAGATAGAATGACTGCTGTAGAAAATTGTTCTGTTCAGGGTTTAATTAAAGTTAAATATGTAAATTTAATGTTGTGGAACTGAGGAAGAAAATTTAATTAATGTAATTAATTAAAATAATCTTGATGCTTTGTCTCTGATTTTATTTATAAAAAACGTAATGCTTAACATTATTAAAAATTTAAGACTTAACATTATTAAAAGCTATTGTCCAATGCGTCCTTTTAAAAACACCATAGAAATAATTTTAAATGTTATTAGATATTTTCATCATTAATTTTGCTATAGCACTAGTGCTGAATTATTATAATACCCTAGAATATTTGCAAAATTCATAAAACTTAAAATTCTATCTTAGTTTTAATTAAATTCTGCAAATTGTTTTAAACAGTATCTTTCATGTAATGGAATAAAACAATAGTACACATTAAGTTAAAAATAATTAAGAATAAAATATAAAATAATTAACTCCTAATTTAAATAACAAATTATGATGGATAAGAAACACAAATTAATTTTTTTTGGTTAAGAAATCTACAGAATATTCTGGAGTCAGTAAGTCAGTTTATTTGAAGGAAATAGTAAAAATATCTGAAAAATTTGTTTCTTTTCCAATATTCCTTTATCAACAAAATGCCAAATTTATGTCAAAATAACTATAATTTTAGATTGCAATACATGCAATCTAAAGATGAAAACAGCGTTTTCGTTAAAAATAAAAGAAGTATAATAATTCATATTACTCAATAAAAATTAACAATAACTCATTGATGACTTAATTTTTAGTATATTAAAGACCATTTCGAAAAAATCTAGCTTCTTAAATTCATTAATTCGTGTTCATAAACTTCATATAAATTGTTGAAAAGAAACATTAGATCGTAAAAAATAGTTCTTGTCAAATGACTTCTACATCTAACAATTATTTCTTAAGATTTAATTGAACTGGCTTGACTTTAATTTGTTAGACAATTTTCAAACTTCTATCTTTGATTGATTTATTCATCCAATACTTACTTCTTGAATTTTAATTGAACAACAGTTTAGTTTATTTTTCCAGTTTTCCATCTTTGAGTGACTCATACAATCATTAAATGATGAATTTTAACTGAACAATGAATTTTTTCTAATTTCCATATTTGATTGACTCATACATCCCTCAAATGTTTTATGAATTTTAATTGAACAATGAACTTTATTTCTAATTTCCGTATTTGATTGTCTCATCCATCCATCAAATGCCTTATGAATTTTAATTGAACAATGAATTTTTTTTCTAATTTCCATATTCGATTGACTCATACATCCCTCAAATGATTTATGAATTTCAATTCAACAAAGAATTTTTTTCTAATTTCCATATTTGATTGACTTATACATTCAACACCATCAAAAGATTATTTTTCACCTCTATCTTTCATTTCACATTATTAAACATTAAAATTTAGAATTTTAAAATTTAAAACTTTTAAAAAGATTCTTTTATCAATTGATATTAAATTTTAGAATAGGGTTTTTCAATCTTTTATGTCTGATCAGTTGTAGGAAAAATTGAATTAGCAAAAAATATTTATTAAAAAATGCTACTAAAACATTTTCGAAAACTTTAATTTGAGTACGACAGTTTGCATCGTAAGGTTTTCTTCAGTAAATTAAGAAAAAGGAAAATTTAGTTTGACAATTCTAAAAAATTACTTTAATCTATTCCAAACGATATTAAATTGAAGAGAACCCCAGTTTGTTCTGCGCTGTCACATCATAATTCATTATTTCGGATAGTTGAAAAATTTTCTTTCACGTGTTTTATGTTGTAAAGATAATCTTCAAATAAATCTTTTTTGTGTGTGCAGCCACCAATCTTTGAAGTATCATAAATTTGAAAACTCCAAAAAATCCAATTTTTAAAAGTTTTCTTAAGATATTGCTAATATAGTTTTAAAATATTTTAAACATTAACTAATATTCTTCAATATTTTAGTGAAACGTTTCTTACTAATCTATAAATCGCATACATTAAATACTAAATTAACAGAAATCTTTTATTGGGTAAAACATCTTTTTTATTCTGTAAAATAAATATAACAAAAAAATCAGTTTTTTGATTGAAATTCTAAAAGATTTTGCAATATATATCCATTCTATAAAAATAACTTTGTTTAAACATGACATCCTCTTAATACATTAATCATACTATTTAACTCATACTGTATACTCTCAAACTATATAACTCATACTGTATATTTTCATACTATATGACATTAATAACGTCATATAGTATTTTTCACAAATCTGATAAAGCAAAAAGAGTAATGGAAAATATACCATAGAAAATAAAATCAGGAGACCATTCTTCTAAGCATATATAGAGCAAACGAATCAAATTTCTGAAATTACAGTTTAATAATAGGAATTTTAAAAACAAAATATACATAGAATTACATAGAATTTAATGGAAAATTTTTAATTGAAAATTATAAATTTATGATATATCTTTTGTACTTATTTTAATTTGACATAAATAAATATGTTACCTCACAATGAAGATGTTTAATTAAATACATAAAAAATTAATGATAATTATATTTAAAGAATCCCAGATTGGCATCAATAAAATGTTTGTTATTTTTAATTAGTTTTTTACACACAATTCAATCAAGAACAGTAATAAATACGATTTGAGAAAAAAAAGCAAAGCAAAGGATAAGTATCAATGATTTTTGTATGACGTAACATCAAATGAAAATAAGTGCCTGAAATTATAATTTGCATTTGCTTTACATTTTCTATCAATCGACCATGTATTAAACATTATTCATGTAAATAACGGGAATATATATATATATATATATATATAATCTAGGATTTTGTGAGGAGTCTACAACAAACTAAAGCTTAAATGTTTATGAAAGGTCAAACTAAACTATAAGTAATAGAAAACTTATCTGAAGTTGAAATTCCAGTTATTAATTATTGTGCTAATAATTTTTGCATTACATTCATTTGGTTCAAATACATAAAAAAGTGAATATTGAAGTTAAGGTGTATCGAATAAAAATAAAGTTTATTTTTTTAAAATACATATATCCAAAATATAAATTAATATTCAAACTTCCATAGTGTTTTGCCAGCTCATCGATTACATCGTTTATGTCTACTTCATTATTTCGATGAATATTTAATTAAACCATGAAAATCGCTTGCTCAACCAGAAAATTCAGGCGTGATAGTAAAATTTACGTCGATAAAAAAATATTCTTTTAAGAAATTACCCAATTTAGGATATATATATTAGACGCCAATTTGACGGTTTTCCGTGTTTGGCAAATTTTTCCTAGTTGATGTTATTCAATTCCTATTATTAGTTCACACTCTCCCTATATACACTGAAGTGACAAAAGTCATGGGATACCTCTTAATATCGTGTCGGCCCTCCTTTCGCCCGGCGAAGTGCAGCAACTCGACATGGCATGGACTCAACAAGTCGTTGGAAGTCTTCTGCAGAATATTGAGCCAAGCTGTCTCGATAGACGTCCATAATTGTGAAAGCGTTGATGGTGCAGGATTTTGGGCACGAACAGACCTCTCGATGATGTCCCATAAATGCTCGATGGGATTCATGTCGGGCGATCTAGGTGGCCAGATCATTCGTTGGAATTGTCCAGAATGTTCTTCAAACCAATCGCGAACAGTTGTGGCCCGGTGACATGGCGCATTGTCCTCCATAAAAATCCCATCGTTGTTTGGGTACATGAAGTCCATGAATGGCTGCAAGTGATCTCCAAGTAGCTGAACATAAGCATTTCCAGTCAATGTTTGGTCCAGTCGCACCAGAAGACCAAGTCCATTCCATGAAAAAACAGCCCACACCATTACGGAGCCACCACCAGCGAACAGTGCCTTGCTGACAGTTTGGGTCCATGGCTTTGTGGGGTCTGCGCCACACTCGAACCCTACCATCAGCTCTTACCAACTGAAATCGTGATTCATCGGACCAGGCCACGGTTTTCCATTCATCTAGGGACCAACCGACATGCTTACGTGCCCACGAGAGTCGCTGCAAGCGATGTCGTTCTGTCAGTAAAGGCACTCGAGTCGGTCTTCTGCTGGAATAGCCCAAGAAAGCCAAATTTCTCCTCACAGTTCTAACAGACAAGTCCCTTGTACGTCCCACATTGATTTCTGCTGTTATTTGACGCAGTGTTGCTTGTCTGTTAGAATTTACGACTCTTTGCAAACGTCGCAAGTCTCGGTCGTTAAGTGCTGGCGGTCGACCACTGCGCTGTCCATGGTGGGATGTTATGCCTGAAATTTAATACTCTCGGCACACTATTGACAAAGTGGATCTGGGAATGTTGAATTCCTAACCATTTCCGAAATGGCATGACCCATGCGTCTAGCTCCAACTAACATTCCGCGTTCAAAGTCTGTTAATTCCTGTCATGCGGTCATCATCACGTCAAAACCTCTTCACATGAATAACTTTGAACAGAAATGAAAGCCCTGCGAAAGGACTGCGCATTTATACCTGTTCTACGCGATGCTACTGCTATCTGAAAATTTGCATATTGCTATCCCATGACTTTTGTCACTTCAGTGTATATCTTGTTTACATATTCAATCGTTAATAAAATACTTTTTATTCATCCCCTCAAATTCAAATATATTTTTCTGAACTTGTAGTGGATGACACTTGATGTTAAGGCAGTTCTATCAAATATTAATTCCTTAATTTAATTTAATTAATTAATTTTATACAAAGCATAACAGGAGAGTTGATATGATAAACGGCTTTTAACTCATTTAATATTAAAGAAAAAAATATTACTAAGGGAATGAAAATATTTCTGAAATAAAAATATTTAGAGAAATTTATACTTTTGCATAATCCTGTTTGGCTTTAAAATAATGCTTAAAAAAAAAAAAGAAGTCTGTGAGGAGGTTACCTGTGAGAGTTTTTTTTTCTCATAAAATGATCAATCGATAAATATTTTGTGAAGGCTAAAAATGTTTCTCTGCTTTAACAGTAAACGGAAAATTATGTTTTTCTTACAAAAATGAATACATTATTTCATTACTGAATTTATGCTTTACCAATGAAATATTAATGCACTTATTTTTAGGGAAATAAAAAATATGAAAAAAATACCAAAGTTATGACTTGAATTTCTTAATATTTTTTAAAAAAATTTTCAACATTTTTTTTTTACGTGTATTGGAGAACAAATACTTTAATCCTACCACATTTGAAGAATTAAGGAAATTAATTCTTCAAATCTATTAAAATCTTCAATTAATTCTTTTTAATTCTTTGACATTGCATCATCATGAACACCATAATAATGTAAATTAATATAAATGTTTGAAGAGGTAATTACTCTCAGAACTAATTAGAAAATCATTAAATAGGCATATTTTAAAAATTGAAGCAATAAGCTGTTTATATTCCGAAAGACCGACAATTTAAAATGAAAAATAAAAACCTTTTATTAGATATTAGTAAATTGTTGGTCTCAACAACACATATTTCAAGTAAATTTTAGACACGCATAATTCAAATGACATGACAAATGAGTATTATATTGAAATAAAAGTTCCTAAATCAAAATTTTCTCAAAGTGCACGAGTTTAATTTATTTTAATTAATAACTTATTTTTTTTACCCATGTATTTTTGAGAATGCTGTGGAACTTATTTCACATCTAATAATACAACCATACATTTCTAAACGAATTTATGCATTTATTTCTTAAGCAGCTTTCTTTTGAATTTGAGAAAGAAAAACTTCTTCACTAAAAGACTGCCCGGCAATATTTATATACTATACCAATTGGATTTTTTTTTTTTAAATGGTTTAACCTGAATTACTTAAATAATTTAACAAATCATTTAAAAATACACGAGCTGTTTTTAACAATATTCCCGAATTTTAAAAACAGAGCACAATTTATAACAGCACATTATACAGCTTAGCATTTGTTTAAAATGTTGAAACCAGAATTTCGTAAATCCTTTAACAAATCATCCTAAAAATAGGAGAGCTGTTTTTAACAATATTCCAGAACTTTAAGAACAGAGCACAATTTACAACAGCACATTATACAGCTTAGCATGTGTTTAAAATGTTGAAACCAGAATTTCGTAAATCCTTTAACAAATCATTCTAAAAATAGGAGAGCTGTTTTTAACAATATTCCCGAACTTTAAGAACAGAGCACAATTTACAACAGCACATTATAGAGCTTAGCATTTGTTTAAAATGTTGAAATCAGAATTTCGTAAATCCTTTAACAAATCATTCTAAAAATAGGAGAGCTGTTTTTAACAATATTCCCGAACTTTAAGAACAGAGCACAATTTACAACAGCACATTATAGAGCTTAGCATGTGTTTAAAATGTTGAAACCAGAATTTCGTAAATCCTTTAACAAATCATCCTAAAAATAGGAGAGCTGTTTTTAACAATATTCCTGAACTTTAAGAACAGAGCACAATTTACAACAGCACATTATACAGCTTAGCATGTGTTTAAAATGTTGAAACCAGAATTTCGTAAATCTTTTAACAAATCATTCTAAAAATAGGAGAGCTGTTTTTAACAATATTCCGAACTTTAAGAACAGAGCACAATTTACAACAGCACATTATACAGCTTAGCATGTGTTTAAAATGTTGAAACCAGAATTTCGTAAATCCTTTAACAAATCATTCTAAAAATAGGAGAGCTGTTTTTAACAATATTCCAGAACTTTAAGAAGAGAACACAATTTACAACAGCACATTATACAGCTTGGCAATTTTTATAAATGTTGAAACCAGAATTTCTTAAATAATTTAACAAATCATTTAAAAGTACGCGAGCTGTTTTTAACTATATTCTCAAACTTTAATAACGAAGGGTAATTTATAACAGAGGACAAAGGAAAGTATTGAGAAAGAGAAAAATTCTTCACTAAAAGACTGCCTGGCAATTTTTATCTACATGCCCCTTAGAATTTTTAAAATGGTTTAACCTGAATTTTTAAATAAATCATTTAAAAATACCAGAATTTTTTAAATAATTTAACAAATCATTTAAAAGCACATTATACAGCTTAGCATGTTTTTAACAATATTTGAAACTCGTAAATCCTTTAACAAATCATTCTAAAATAGGATAATATTCCATTTAAAAGAGAACACAAACAACAGCACATTATACAGTTTGGCAGAAAATGAGAAAAATTCTTCAATAAAACACTGCCTGACAATTTTTATCTTTTATAAAAGAACAGAGGAAAGAATTGAGATATTTTTTTAAATTTTGATATTTTTTGATGTTGAAACCAGAATTTTTAATTATTTAACAAATCATCTAAAAATACTCGAGATATTTTTAAGAATATTCTCGAACTTTAAGAACGAAGGACAATTTACAGCAGAGGACAACGAATTCGCAGTCAGCAACTGAGAAGGAACTCTTAATGAAAGCCGCAGGACAATTAATATTGATCCAATTCCTTTTGCTGTTATTGGCTTCGTTATTGTTTCCATTCCTGTGTTATTCGGTTGCTAAATTAAAAGCAATTTCTGCTTCCTACCAATTTAAAGAGATAGGAAAAGAGTTTAGTGTTGTTGTCGATTAATCCGGAATTGTTATTCAGGATGGCCATTTTGATAATTTTGAGATTTCCAATGTAATGAAAGGAAATAAATTTACAGCCTTTGTTGTGATAAATCATTTGATATCATCTTTTAATTTACTATAATAACCGAAATCAATTATTGCATTGTTATTTAACGAGTGATAATTATTAAGATCTTTCTTTATTGGCTTTATCTTATCTTTTCTTTTCTTGTTTTCATAATGTTTATTATAATATCAGAAATAATAATTATTATATGGAATATTCGTTTTAACAAAATATATCATCTCAAATAAATAAATAAAGGGCCAATATAGAAATGTTCTTCAAAACTGAACGAATAGTTCGAATGGTTAACGAATAAACGAATGGTGAGCGAACTGAAAAAAAAAAAATAGTCTTTGCAAGTGACAAAAAGTTTCAAACATTTTGTATCTTTATAAATTATAAAAAGAATATTTTTATGCAAAAGTAAAATTAATATTCAATTATTTTAAATATCATGAAAGTCAACAGCTATTTGATTTAAAAATGCTTTATACAGTTATGCATTACATAATTAGTAGCATTATCAATAATATCAGCAATAATTTAAGTATTAATTAAATATATATATATATATTTATTTATTTATCTGGGACTATTAATGTCGGTATCTGAGAAGCATTTAATTACAATAAGCCTAATTAATCTCTTAACTACAAAGCGGCGTGATGGCCAATTAGCTAGTGATCCGGCGTTTGGTACCACAGGCTTCACTCAATCCTGGCGGTGACGTGGATGTTCGTCAGTGATCCGGAATCCACGTTAAACTGTAGGTCCCGATGTAATTAGTCTGAAGTGTGCAAAAAAAGTGACAGTAGAGAAAACAAACCAAACCATAACTGCAATCAGCTTAGATAACTACAGTTTGTGAGAATAACAACTTATTTTATTAATACTTTTTACATAGCTCAAGAGACGAATTTTTTAAAAGCAATATATTTGTCCCACTATTCTTGAACTGAATAATATTTCTTAGCATTGGGCGAACAGCTAAGAAATATTATTCTATTCTGGCTTAGCATTTTGAGTCTTGTATTATTAAAGTCGAACAGGATTTCCATTCATTGCTCAGTAAGGAATTGGGGTTTCGATATAAACAATTATTTTAAAATGGAAGCAAGACTTTTGTCACGATTGCTGCTTAAAAATAAACACTAATGTATGTATATCGCAATACAACAGGAAGCAAGACATATATAAGTATACTTCACCATCTGATGTCATTTCCGTTTTTCTAACATACGTTTTTCCTTTTTTATGTAAAAATTCAAAACTTTTGTTTTAACTGATTTGTAATGGATTATATTATACTATATTAATAACTGCAATTCTTAACATCTTTAAAAGTTTTTAGTAATAATAAAACAATTCACTGAAACAAGAAAAAGAAATTTAAATTTTTAAGTATGACCATGTTCAGTTTTCAGTGAGTTCTCCAATTCTTCTACACAATAAATTCAAATTATGGATCTATTAAAAAAACCTCAACATTTATAAAGGATATAAAATGCTATTAAGGTAATCTTTTCATGTTTTATTCTTCTGCTAAAATAAAATTGTCCAGACAGATTATATTCACTAATAAACGATTTTTGAAACTTCAGAATTCACGTTGATGTTGCTTAATTTTCGTTCCAAAAAGAGAAAAAAAATGGAACGTTCTGGAACAAAGGAAAAGAAAATTATGAGTCAGTAATGTTTTTCTCATTTTCCATGGGGCTCGTTACCATGGGGCTTTTTGTGTCAATGATAATGAAGAATTAAATTGATCATGATTTCCAATCAATGCTCAATAATGAATTTGGGTTTTGATGTAACAATTATTTGAAAATGGAAGCAAGACTTTTGTCAGATTGCTGCTTAAAAATGAACACAAATGTATGTATATCGTAATTCAACGGGGAGCAGAAAACATACAACCTCCCCATCTTACGTCATTTCCGTTTTTCTAACATAAGCTTTTCCTTTTTTTTATGTAAAGATTCACATATTTTGCTTTAACTGATTTGTAATGGACTATTAAATGACTCCACTTCTTAACATTTGCAAAAGTGTTTTTAGAAATAATAAAAACAATTCACTGAATAAAGAAAAAGAAATTTTTAAGTATGACCATGTTCAGTTTTCAGTGAGTTCTCTCCAACTCTTCCTCACAATAAATCCAAATTATGAATCTATTAAAAAGATCCTGAACATTTATAAAGGATATAAATGTTATTAAGGTAATCTCTTCATGTTTTATTCTTCTGCTAAAGCAAAATTGTCTAGACAGATTATATTCACAAGCAGACGATTTTTGAAAGTTCAGAATTCACGTGGCTGTTGTTGCTTAATTTTCATTCCAAAACGAAAAAAATGGAACGTTCTGAAATAAAGGGAAAGAAAATTATGAGTCAGTAATGTTTTTCTCATTTTCCATGGAGGTCATTATCATGAGGCTGTTGCTGCAATGATGATGAAGAAGAAGAATTAAATTGATCATGAGATTTTCATTCAATGCTCAATAATGAATTTGGATTTCGATGTAAAGAATTATTTGATAATGGGTGCAAGATATTCGCAACGATTGCTGCTTAAAAATAAACACAGATGTATGCATATAGCAATACGACCAGAAGCAAAACATATATAAATATACTTCACCATCTGACGTCATTTCTGTTTTTCTAACATAAGTTTTATTTATGTAAAGATTCAAATCTTTTGCTTTAACAGATCTGTAATGGATTATATTATAGACTATTAATAACTCCAATTCTTAACATCTTCAATAGTGTTTTCAGAAATAATAAAACAATGCAGTGAATATAGAAAAAAATTCTTGTTCAGTTTTCGATGAGTTTTCTTCAACTCTTCCTAACAATAAATCCAAAATATGGATCTATTAAAAAAATCCTTAACATATATTAAGGATATAAATGTTATTAAGGTAATCTCTTCATGTTTTATTCTTAAAATTGTCTAGACAGATTATATTTACAAGCAGACGATTTTTGAAAGTTCAGAATTCACGTTGTTGTAGCTTAATTTTCGTTCCAAAAAAGAAAAAAATGGAACGTTTTGGAACAAAGGGAAAAGAAAATTATGAGTCAGTAATGTTTTTCTCATTTTCTGAAAACGCATCATAATCCTTTTAAAGATAAAGAGCTTTACGCTCGCTCTTCGTTCCGAACATAACCACGCCATCCAAAAGCTATTTATTTTTCCTTCAGAACTCTTTAAAATGCAAACGACAAAGATAAAAGAAAATATCCCTAAAGGGAAAAAAGAGGGGGAAAATTACTTCTTTTCTGTAGTATATATTTTCTGATGGCTCTTTACTTAACGCTGAAGGATAAAAGCCCTTTTTCATCAACGGAAAAACTCACAAGTTGATAAAGTGTACAGGCTACGTCACTTTTTATGTTTGATGATGCTTCCACATTTTTTTTGCAAGCATTTTTTGGAGCGATTTAAACTCGGAGATTTTTTTTAAGCAAATAGGAGAGAACAAGTGCTTTACGTCTTTCATCAACGGAGTTTTTCAAAACAAGAATTATTTGTCGCCGTTCCTCGAGGATTTAGTCTTAAATAGATTATATCGGGAAAGTTGGCGTCAAACTTTGGCTGTTAATGTATTCGTGACTTATTTTCGAATTTAAAGATGATGAGAGAGGAAATATTTTTTTAAAAAGTCTTTTCTAATCAAAACAACTCTTACAACATAAACCATTATCTTTTTTAAGGTTTTTTTTTTTTTTATTTTCAAAAAAGTTTACAGTTCAATTTATATATAAAGCAATAACTTTTTAATAACTTTTTTTCAGCTGCCATCATTTATGAATGTCACTAATGCATGTTTTGTGGATTTGTGAGGATCAGTTGATTGTGTTTTTTAAAATTCATAAATCTGTCATGAATATAATTGATTTATGATCATTAATTATTTTTGACATTATAATTTTAGCACCGGTAGATTATCTGGAATATTTTATTTTCACTTGATCAAGAGACCACTTAGAAATTTATGAAATAATTCTGCTGAGAATATACACTGAAGTACCAAAAGTCATGGGATAGCAATATTTAAATATACAGATTGAAGTAGTAATGTATAAATGGGCAGGGTTTTCATTTGTACTCAATTAATTCATGTGAAAATTTTATGGCATGAATACGGCCACATGACAAGAAAGAACAGATTTTGTACGTGGAATGCTAATTGAAGCTAAACGCATGGGGTATTCCATTTCAGACTTGCTAGGGAATTCAACATTCTTCGATCCGCAATGTCAAGAATGGGCTGAGGATATACAATTTTAGGCATTACCTCTCACTATGGCCGAACGCTTAGTGAGTTGCAGACCTCTCCTGTAGGCGCCAATGTCAAATTAATGACAGAGACCAGTGATGCGGGCATAGAATTGTCAGTGTTAGCAAACGAGCAACAATCAATGTGGGATGTACCACAGATGTGTCCGAGAGAACAGTGTAGTGAAATTTGAAATGATATTCTGCTGCCTATTCATGATATAATTCATGATAGGCAGCAGAAGACCAACTCCAGAGCCTTTATTAACAATATGCCGTCAGCTGTAGCGCCTCTGCTGGGCTCGTGAATAAATTGGTTGTATCTTAGATGATTGGAAAACATTGCCAGGTTAGATGAGCCGCGATTCCAGTTGCTAAGAGCCCATGGAGGATTCGAGTGGGATGCAGACCTCACGAAGCCATGAACCTAAGATTTCAACAAGGCAATGCTCAAGCTGATTCACAACCAAGGAACCATAATGGTGTGAGCTGTTTTTGCATGACAGGAATCGGGACCTTTGGTCAAACTGAACCAATCACTGACTGGAAATGGTCAGATTCATCTACTACCATTTGCAACAATTCATAGACTTCATGTACCCAAGCAACGATGGAATTTTTCATGTTGATAGGAATGGAAAAGCAATATTTGAAACACAGAAATGTTCCAGCACTTTTTTATGGAAAAGTATGTCAGTTTTATTTAGGATGCAAAATTGAAGATCAGAATTAAGCGATGGGCTTGGCCTGATATGATATGCTGTAATTCATTTTCAAGGAAGCTTCTCATGTGACTGCGAGGTCAAAAGAATATGACAATGCATAGGACATACGAAGTGCATATGTCCTAATTGAAGTGTTAGTGGGATTGTAGGATCAAAATCTTGCACCGCAAAACTTGAGCTTACATTGCAAAAAAAAAAAAAAAAAAATGGCCTACTTAAAAACACATGATATTGAGGGAAAATCTGCAAAAACCCACCATTAGTGAAGGCAAAAATCCTACTTCCAGCCGTGCATATATAATTTAGTTTATTGAAAATTTTGTGAGAGCCATAAATAAGACTTAATTTTTGATGTTGAAGAATTTTGGATCACACTAGATCCCATCTCCGGCGGAGGCAAACATAAAAAATTAAATACATTGTCAATTCCCAGAAATTAAAGGGAATTAATGAGAATTAGAATGTAATTGTATACTTACATTGAATTCAAATATTGAGTAATATTGTGAAAAATTAATTAATTAATTAATATATAAAATGCGAATTATGAAGTGTATAATAATAGAAAAAAATGATGATCATCTTCTCTAATGTAGAATTTAATCTACATTAAGAGAAGATGATTACTTTTATGATGCCATTTCTAACTTGTCACTAATTCATTATCAGAAATTATAGATTTTTTTAGTTAAAAGAATTTGCAAGAAACTTTTATATACTATTCAGCAAATGAAAAGGAATTAATGACTTAAGAGGAAAAAAAAAACTAAATGTTAAAATTTTTAAGTAAAGAAGAAACAGTCTATATAGTTTTGGGCATCAAATATATTACAATAACATCCTGTTTTTTTAATAATTAATTATTAATTTGCATTTAAGAAATATTTTGCATTAAAAACTAACATATTTAGCCCATGTAAATGCATGCATTTCTCATTATATCTTAAATAAATGTTTACAAATTTAAATAAGAAATCGTTTAATAAAGTCATAAGAAAATGAAATACTAATTTTGGAAAAACTTAAATCAAAACAGGAAGAAAAAAATCACTCTAGAGCATAAAACAAAACGGAAAGAAATATTAATTCTCAAAATCTACGGCCGCTTAAATGATTAAAGTATGTTGTTTTCATAATGGACGGCAAAAACTAAATGTTCCATTTATAATAACGCAAATAAATTGAACCGTAATGGAAGTTATTTTTCACACAAATTCCATTAGAAGAAGAATTAATATCTAGGAAAAGAAAATATTTTTTTAGTGTGATAAATAATGAACGATTTAAAATATTGGGAATTGAAAATGACGTAAAGAAGAAATGTATGATTTTAGCCTTTTAGAACAGAAAATCTTTTTTTTTTTTTCAGGAGCAGAGATTAAAAATTTTTACTAAAATCAATTATTAATAGAATACTGAATGTTCATTTCATTTCTTCGGATGTTAAAATTATTTATAACTTTTTTTTTATATTCCTGTTAAATTAGACGAAATTGAATTTCTCTTGTACATAAAAATCACATTGCTTACGGAAATAAAGATTGAATCAAAAGAATGAATATTTATGTTTAAATTTAGCAATTCTATTTTAGAATATATTAAACAGAAAACTTGTTCATTCATTATAAAAAAATATGTAAATATATTTACATAGATATTTCCATATGTCTTTTACTTGAAAATGCAATCCCTTTTTGATAGGAACAAATTTTAAACATAAAAGCGGAAATTAAATAAATGCAAACAAATCGTTCTTTTTCGAAAATCAGATGCTGTGTCATTTGAAAAATATTTTTGGGCAATTACTTAACGGCAGATTTACAGAAAAAATAATAATAATAAGAGTAAAAACATTTATTTCAATTTTAAATAGAAGTTTTGAGCAACAGCACAATAATAATTACACAAATTTGAAATTTGATGGGAAGATTTAACAAAAAAAAAATGGCTCATTCAAATTGCGATTTGAGCGAAGGAGCTACATGATATGATGAAATCAAGACATTACAAATAAGATACACTTATAATTTTTTTTTAAATTATAATAAGTCTTACCAAAATATTGTAGGAAATATACTTGTAGTAACCATGAATTTTAAAAAAATGGCCAAATCGCAAAATAGGGGCAGTTGAATTTTTTGTTTTTTTTCAGCACCAACAAGTCGCTAAATGTGGTAACTCGGTTTTCTTGTAATTTTCGCAATTCTCTGCACTTACAATTGCAATCTTGGTGCATTTTGGCGAAAAGTCTTTTGACGCCAAATCCCAAGAACCCCTATTCTGCAATTTTACATTAAAAAAATATTCAAAAATTAGTATTGCCTTCAAAATATAATCTCAGAATCACAAAATCATCACAAAAATCACAAACAGAATCACAAAATCACAAACAGAATGACACAATAAACAATCACAGAATCAAAAAAAAAAATGAAATAAATTATATTGAAAATGGCAATTATTTCTCAAACATGATTATTTATTATTTTTGAACCGGTTTTATTATTTATTTCTTCAATGGAATTTGAATATATTATGATAAATGTTCAATAAATTTTCTTATATTAGTATATCGAATTCCAACAAGGGTGCGCAGAAGATTCAAATAAGGGTGCACCTGATAACACTTTTTCGTGGCTAAACGATCTACAACTTGGCATTATTGTTAGATTAATAAACTCTGTTTCAGCATGTTTTGTTGTATTATCTGGTGTTTTTTTTTTTTTCGTTGTTCTTTTTTGCTGTAACTGTTCATAATCTACCATTGGAAATAAAAAACAAGAATAAAAAAAATTTTTTTTTTAAAATTCAATAATCAGTATTTTGTGTTTAGTGTATCGTCAATGACTGCCTGCCGTATAATTGCCAGCTACAAACACGGTTTAACCTTTTATTTTATTCTGAGCTATTATTTATTTATTTATTTAGAAAACCCGAAAAGTTTTAAAAATGTGAAAAATTAATAATTGTTGTTAATGTTGTATTTGATACATATTTGTATCAATTCGGATAATTTTAAGTTCAACAAATCTCACAAATATTACAAAAAATATTTTATTCTTGAAAAGGATCCCACATATCAAGGATTCGTTACATGCAAGGTATAAGCCATTGCAAACTGAAATGAAACAGTTCAAAATTAAACATTTTCTAAACTAAAGGATATAAATCAATTTAAAACACTGTTTATGTTACTTGATAATGATATGTTGTAAGTATTAGAAATATCAAGAGTTGAGAGTTGGCCAAAACATTTCGACTTCCTTTTTATACTGATTCCTAACTTCCGATTCTTTTCGGTAATTTAAATAATATGATTATTATTAAAGTGAATTAGAAGAATTTGTGGAAAAAAAATTCAATGATATTTGTTGCACTCATATATAAAAAATTATTTTTCTTAATAGTCTTTACAACTTTAAAGGTGTAGTATTTGCCCTAGTTTAAAAAACATTCTTGTACTCTAAATTGGTTTACAAAAAAAAATCATATATTGTAAAAAAAATAACAGTACCAATTTAACAAGCACCAAAATATTATAGAACAGCTTAAGGCAAGCAAAAGAAAATTGTATAGCAATAGCTAGTAAGATAGCTTTTTTGCTTAAAAGCTGTTTTGTAATACATTAAATCTAATTTTTTCAATTCCTTCTAATTGCTTACACTCTCCCTATATATATCTTGTTCAAATTTTTAATCGTTCATAAAATACTTTTTATTCAACCACTCAAGCTCAAATACACTTTTTGAACTTGTAGTGGATGACACTTGATCTTAATGCAGTTTTTTCAAATATCAATTCAGTAATTAAATTTAATCAATTAATTTTAGTTTTTGTAGATTTAAGTTACATATATCTACCAATAGATGGCGCCAGATAAACTTAAAAAAATGAATCAAAATTATATATAAAGGACTTTCTGCAATATAGTGAAAAAAAGTAGGAGTTGTACAACACTTAAACCTGGTGTTCACAGTGTTAATTACTTACGTGATCGCTTAAATTACCTTGATAATTACTACAAAATGATTTAAAAGAAAAGAAACCTGTGTGATAACATTTTGGAAGGAGAATTATTTTTTGTTTTACAGATTTTTTTTTTATCAGCTTCTGCATCTGTTATAGCAACTAACTTGATTATTAAATTATTAGAATCAATTTTTGATAAGAATTCTTTTAATACAAAAATTGAGGATTTAAAATGTGTTGGAATTTTTTAAAAATTCTGAAAAAGAAAAAATGTTATGATAACTCTTTTTCAGTATTAAGATCACTTCTTTCTACTATTAAACCTCAGTATATTTTATCTTTTCAAAAATATTGTTCCTTAAGGTTATTCTCGCATTTAGTAAATGGAAAGTTAAAATATAGAAACTTCATGCAATAAAGTTACTTTTAATTTTTAATTATTTTGTTATTTTTTTTAATTAAATACATTTCTTGAAAATGTACACTTTTTTTCTCTCTGCATATTAAGAAATGAAATTTTTATTAAATGAATGAAATTTTAATTAATATTTTCAATTTCTGTAATTTGTATTTCAAATGCAATTGATAAACTGTATTTTATTTTTCTTATATTTTAAAAGTAAGATTTAAATGTACTTTTTTAAAATATAAACTAAACAAAATTTTTAATAATAATCAACTTGATTCAAAACTTAATTAATAGGAAACGAAAAATATTTTCACCCATCATTTTTATTCAATAATTAAATTACCAAACAATACATAAAGCATTAAAACACAAAAGCTCCACAGTATACAGAAATATATCAAAACTAAAGACTATTACTAAATGCTGGTTTTAGGTTAAATACATATATTATCTTTCCTATTGTATTTCAGATCAAATTCCCAATCACTTAAAATTGAATAATTATAAACAGGATTATCCACTGTATGATTAAATATAACAATCGGTATCATTGCTACAGAAAATATCAAAAACATAATAGAAATAACAAAATATGCACTTCACAATATAGACCTCATTTTCAATTCTATAGGTATAAGTAAGAAGATGTCTTTTGAACAACATGTCCTTCGGTCAAGTTGCTTGCAGCATTAGCGTCGGGCAGATATTTGGCAGATTTCCCATCAGAAACGTTGAAATTCAGAACGTTGCATGAAGTCGCGTTTTCCGAGTTAGTTATCTGCTTGACACGCATATATGCGAGGAGACTTATGATAGTCGAGGCCAAAACAAAGATCAAGGTTAAGTAGGTAAGACAATAAAGCCGATTCCGTGCTTGGCTCCTCTTGTCAATTGCTTTCTCTCTTCAATTTCCTGCAGCGCGTAACGGATCATTGATTTCCTGTACAGGTGTTCTTTCCCTTGATAACTGTGGATTGAAGAAAATAGTACAATAAAAATGTGTAGGAATATTATAATTCATAGACAATTATTATTATTCAGAAAAATCATATAATATCTAGAAATAACTTTAATAGAATATGATACCATAATATGATTTATGTTTAAAAATATTTTTATAAGAAACATGCAGATCATTGATTTTTTTTTAATAATTATTTACGTATTAATTTATCTGCTTAATATACATGAAAATGCTTCTGTTTTGTAAAAACAAGTAATATAAAAAAAAATTAAGTCAATTCCTTCTTTTTTTTCTCACTATATTGCAGGAAGTCCTTCATAAATAATTTTCATTCATTTTTTTAAGTTTATCTGGCGCTCTCTATTGGTAGATATATGCAACTTAAATCTAAAAAAAAAAACTAAAATTAATTAATTAAATTTAATGAATGAATTAATATTTGAAAAACTGTATTAACATCCAGTGTCATCCACTCACTACAAGTTCAGAAAAAATGTATTTGAAATTGAGTGGATGAATAAAATAATGAATTTTATTTTCAATCGTTAATAAAAAAAAGTATTTTATTAACGATTGAAAATTTGAACAAGATATATATAGGGAGAGTGTCAATAGAAGGAATTTGATAATAATAATAATAAAAGAAGAACAGCAATCTCGAAATACAGCAAAATAATAAAAGCAAAAATAATAAAAGCAAATATAATAACAGCAAATACATACAATAAAAATAATAAAAGCAAATATATTAGGCTATATTTCAAATTTAATTAAAAACTTTTGATAATTTAAAATTAAAAAATATAGAATGCAATACATACATATTCAAACGCCATCGTTTCAAATTTCAAACGTAAAAATTAAGAATAATAATATCCAGAAAATAAGCTAAATTAAATTCAGACGATTTTTTATATTATTGCCAATTTGTAGTTACATTATTTTAAAAATTGAACAACATACATTAAATGAACAATAAAAATATTTGATAATAAAATAAAAATAATTAATAATTAAATGAATAAATTAAGATCAGACGATTTATTTTATTATTTTCAATTTGTAGTAAAAATTGAATTAATAATTAGTTATGAGAAAAAAGATATTATTAATTAATTAATCATGAGAAAATGAGAAGAAAGAGCAGCTTCAATATATATGAATATTATTTCTCCCGTATAAAACTAAAATTAATTAATTAAATTTAACTAATGAATTAATATTTGAAAAAACTGTATTAACATCAATGTCCACAACAAGTTCAAAAAAATTTATTTTGAACTTGAGTGGATGAATAAACATGTATTTATGAACGATTGAAAATTTGAACAAGATATATATATAGGAGAGTGTGAGCTAATAGAAGAAATTTAAAAAAGCAACACAGTAGAGAACAGTGGTGGCTGAAGCCCACCTTGAATATTTTTCCGGCTAGTGAGATTTATCACACTTTTACAAAATATATTTATTTCATAATGGCCAAAATAGACAAAAACCAACGTATTAAAAAAATTACATTACTTGTGCTTCCTTATACTTAAAAATTAACTGCCTAAATTATAAGAAACAAATTAATTTTGATGCAACACAGTGGAGGAAACTATTTATATATAGATGATAAATAACTAACAAATGTAATGATGCAACAACTAACAAAAAACAAAACATGGTCTAGCAAATACTGGACACCATAGACCACAGGAAAACGAAATATTATAAAAAGTTAAACCTATCAATTTAAAAAGTTGCTTAAAGTGAAGAAATAATAGCAAAAAGTCATCTAATACTATTATCTACAAGAGTTTCGTACGAAAAGAAATGCTATTGACAGAAAATATTTTGAAATAAATTTAAAAATATCGTTGAATAATATTTACAAAAAATATACTATAAGAAAAACACACGCAATTTTAATATTGTAACATAATTTTTACACTAATAAATGTTTCATGTACACACAAAATTATCATCTACTTTAAGACAATGAAATAAAAAAAAATTCTTATAATCTTTGTAAAATCGCAAAAATAAGTATACAAATTAAAATATAAATTTAAAATAATTTGCAAAAATTGCTGAACAGTGAAATAAATTAAAAAGTAAATTTTTAAACGCACTTACCTGACTTATCCATCGTCATTTCTTCGGTTTAAAAACCTTCTGCTGTCTGTAGAAAACCAGTCGAGTAAATGAATAATATTTTAAACTCGCCTCTTTTATATGTGAGTAATTCTGGATTTGTGTACGTATTAGAACTTTACCGCGAATGTTGCGCAACGATTCTTGGAAATTGAAATAGCTCAGTAAGTAAGTTTTAATATTTTTCTAACGTTACCTTATTTAGTATTTTAGAATATAAAGGACCATTTTTTACATAGTTCCCATGAATATTTTCCATGAATTTTTATTTTTATTATTCCAATTCAGAGAAAACAAAAATGTTTAAGCCATTCTCCAGACACTATAACAGACTTTTTCTGGGAAAGAACCCTTTCAGAAAAAATATAAAACATTCTGATAAATAAAAAAAATATAATATAATCTGAATATAGATAGTAGTTATAGGGACTTTTAAATGAAATTAATTTTTTTCTTCATTGGTATGTTTCCTTTGCAGGTTAAGGTTTACAAGAAAATGCTATCTATATATAAATTCAATTAATCATTGGTGAATGGGCTGTATTACTTATTTCTTCAATAGATTTTGAATATATAATGATGAATGTTAACTTCATTATTTTAATAATTACATCTATTAATTTAATTAGTATTTTGATTGAATCAACAAGGATTTCCTCCTGTATCACTTACAGCCACAACGATAGTTTAATTTATTTTAAGCACTATAATCTTTATTAATGGATTTTGTAGAATTCTTCGTCAAATAAATTCAGTGACTTTTATCAAATGATTTTCTACATTTTTTAATGACTTTTATCGCATTCAATATAAATGCAACTTACAAGTCACTGCAAACTGAAACGAAATTGTTTGAAATTAAATATTTTTCCACTAAAGGATCCTAAGCAATTTGAAACACTAAACACTATATATATGGCTTGATATTGATAAATTTAAAGTATTAATTAGTAACATCATGGTTGGGGAATGGCTGGGGAGAAAGAAACTTCTGAGTCTGTTTTTTTTTATATACTTGTTTTTTTTTTACATACGACATCTGCTCCTGACTCTTTTATTTAATTTAAAATGCTATGATATTTGTTAATGGATTTAGAAAAATTTGTGAAATAAAGTCAATGACATTCATTAAAATTGTATACTTATAAAATCGTTTTTTTTTTCGTAAGAAATCATAATAACATCCATAGAATCAAATTCCCTTGTAATAACATGCCCTTTCAAAGTAAGAAATTTTAAGCAGAAATAGTGCACTCTCTTTAAAATTTTTAAAGTTAAAAATCCTACAATATTTATAGAATGCTACCAAAATTAATAACCATTGGTAAATTGGTTGGAGATTTTTATATATTTTTTGCAGATTTTTACCCACCGATAGTGTTAAACAAATGTTTGAGCATATAGTAGTTTGTGAAAATTTGTGATATAAAGTCAATGACTTTCATTTAAATCGACATATTTATAAAAACAATATTTTTCAAAAGAAATCATAATTTGAACTACTATAGAATCAAATTCCACTGTAATAACATACCCATAAAAATTTTAAGCCGAAATAATGCAAGATCTTCAAATTTTTAAAGTTAAAACCAGACAATATTTATAGAAGGCTACAGAAATGAATAACCATCGGTGAATTGGTTTGAGATTTTTACATATTTTTGCAGATTTTTACCCACCGATCGTGTTAAGCAAATTTTTGAGCGTATAGGAACATATAAATTTGTGAAAATTTGTGAAATAAAGTCAATGACTTTCATCAAAATAATAATAACAAAATAACATTAAATATTAATAACAATTGATAAATAACATTTTTTCATAACAACTGTAAAATAAAATTCATCTGTAAAATAAAATTCATGCCTTTCGTCTATCGTCATGTAAAGTAAGAAATTTTAAGCAGAAACAAGGCAAGCTCCTCAAAGTTTTTAAATTTAAACCATGCAATATTTAGAGAAGTCTAAAGGAATTAATAACAATAAGTGAATTCATCTGAGATTTTCATATAATTTTTCTAGATTTTCACCGACCGATAGCATTAACTTCAGTCTTAAGCAAAATTTTTGAACAGTTAGAATCTAAGAGATTTTTTCAATTTTTGGTTCAGACAAATTTCTTGATTATCCTTGGCTTTTATTCATCAATGATTTTGGAGCATTAAGGATTGTATATATTCATTGTCATTTCTTTTTCACAAGATCGTCGAAGCGATAAACACCAAGAATTATTTCTTTTTCCTTAAACAAGACATTTCTTCGACTTAAGGCATTTGGAGAGAGGTTATCCAATATAAAATCTTTATATATATATTTGTAGATTTTATATCTGGCAGCTTTAACTACTGTATATTATGCAAAACTTTGAACTGATAGTACTTATGAGCCTTTTTCATTTTCTGGTTCAGACAATATTAATCACAATAATTCTGCCTTTATTCATTAAGGATTGCGGTGATTGAAGATTGCATATATCCGTTGTCACTTCTTTTTTTGCAAGATCGCCTAAGAAATGAACACCAAGAAATATTTATTTTTTTCTTAAGCTAGAATTTTCTTCGAAAGGCGGTTCTGCTTGGAGAGAGTATTCCAAATAAATCTTGCAAGTTGGTTTAAAGAGATCTACCGAAAATTGGGTTTTCAATTTCATTAGGTAATAATAGGTGTTAATAATTAAACTTGGCTTGAGTTTTTTTTAATTAAAATAAAAAGTAAGATAAACACTCGTCTCCACTAATAACCAAACTCCCTCAAATATATCTAAATTAATATCAACGAACAAGCTTTTAAATTAAAAAATAACTTAACAATAGGATGTGCATTAATATCCCACAAACTGGTTCCTTCAAAACTTATACATGTGCCTTGTGTTTAGCAATGATCCATAAAATCCCATATAAATTAAACACCACATCATTATATATAACTCCACGTATTCTTTTACCCTTTACAATCTTTTGAGTCATACACTCTCATAAAATACAAAAACGCAATCATAAGTAATAAATAAAATTATTAATCAGGATTACTTCTTCATCTTAACAGGACCCTTACAGGCCCTGATTTTCTCAACCACGCGCTCCTTCCAAAGTCTTCTATCTACAGCGACTGCTCTCCAATCCTTAAATTTCAAAATGTTCTTCTACCCATTTTTAGCTTCGTCGATCTTGTGAAAAAGAAGTGAAGAAGAATAAATACAATTAATAATCATCCCAAAACTTCATGAAGAAATACAGATTGATAATAATGGAATTTGTCTGAACCAGAAAATGAAAAATTCTAAGTATCATCTGTTCAAAAATTTTGCTTACGACAGAAGTTAAGGTCGGTAATAAAAAATCTCTGACCAATTTATCGACCGTTATTAATTCTTGTAGCCTTCTATGAATAGTGTATGATTTTTAAATTTTTAAAAAATTTGAAGAGCGTGATTTATTTCTGCTTAAAATTCCTTACTTTGAATAGAAATGATATTACGGATGAATTTTATTTTTTATCATAGTTTAAATAATACTTTGTTAGGAAAAAACTGCTTTTATAAATATACGAGTTCAATAAAAGTAATTGAATTTATTTCAGAAATTCTTCTAAATCCATTAAAAGAAATGGTCAATATTTGTCATCGTAAGTAAGAAAAGCTAAGTATAATAATAAAAAAAAAAATCTACAGCCCTTTTTTTTTTTTTTTTTTTTGCCGTCTCATCCTATCCGCCCTTGTAGTTACAGTATGTCAATAAGAATTCTCAAATATAGTGTTTTAAACTGTTTAGGAAGTTTAAAGTTTTTTAAGTTACTTTTGTGGAAAAATTGTTTCAATTTGAACCTTTTCATTTCAGTTTGCAATGATTTGTATGTGGCATTTATCTTCCATATAATGAAAACGATAAAAGTTATTGAAAAAAAGTCGAAACTCGTTTGATAAAAGTCATTGAATTTATTTCTCAAAAACTTCTGAATCCATTAAGAAAGTTTATAGTAATTCAATTAAATCATATCTGTGACCGCCAGTGATACAGCAGGTAATCCTTGTTGATTCGATCTAATCAAATTACTGAATAAAGTACTGGGTGTGTCCCGTGTGGTTCAGGGTTAGATAGTCCCACTGTAGCCCATGCATGCCTTAAAAGGTGACTAAAATGGGTACCCAGTACCCAGGGGTATATTATCCGGTGGTGTAAAGTCAGACTTCTCCCTTTTGTGCCTATGTCGTTGTGCTGCAAGGTCAAAAACAAAAAGAAGCCGCATTTTAACCTGTATCATGACTCGTCAACGGGTTTATGGACTTGATCTATATGTTGCTGTTAACCAAGGGGAATAAGAAACAACAAAAAGTACTAGCTGTAATAATTAAAACAATTTTGACAACATCCATCATTATATATTCAAACTCTATTGAAGAACTAAATAATAATAAAAGCTTCACCTATGATTAATTGGTATTTATATGTAGATGGCAATTTTTGTAATTTTGCTTAACTTTCAAATGAAAAAAACACAAATCTAGATCTCAGATAAAAAAAAAATTGAATTTCATATAAACATTCATATTGTCATCATCATTGGCGCAACAGCCTGATTGTGGGCCAAGGCCGTCTACCTACTGGTAGATTTCGAGACGAGAGATGCTTTTCTTTTTACGGGGTAGGGTTGTCAGCTCTACGCCCAACGCTCAACAGTTGTATGAGACCAGGATTAACGGTTTAAAGTGGATTCCAAACGACTACAAACATCCATGGCACAGCCGGGACTCGCAACCGAAACCTGGGTACCGAGCGCCAGAGCGCTAGTCACTTTTCCATCAGGCCCCAAACATTCACATAACTACTATTATTATTATTTATTTATTTTGATTAGTATAATATGTGTTTTTATTTATCTGAAATTTATTATATTTGTTTTTAACCCTTTTCTAGAAAATAGTCTATTATTGTGACTGCAGTATGCTGTAAACATCTTTTTTCAATTCCTTCTATTAGCTCACGCTCTCGCTATATATATCTTGTTCAAATTTTCAATCGGCGGTAAAATTTTTTTTATTCATCCACTCAAACTCAAATACATTTTTTTAACTTGTAGTGGATGACACTTGATGTTAATACAGTTTTTTCAAATAATAATCCAGTAATTAAATTTAATTAATATATTAATTTTTTATTTGATTTAAGTTGCATATATCTACCTATAGATGGCGCAGATAACTAGGAATTGACTTTAAAAATATTTTTTATATTACTTGTTTCTTCTGAATTAAAATATGCCAAATAAAATATTGCTGGGAACTGTCTCAAAATTGTTCGTGTTTTATACTAAAAGTTTACCTAAGATAGCACTAGAAAAACATTAAAAACTTATATACTGCTCTTTGAATTCTTGCTAAAAATGATTATTACGAATTGCAAGAATCGTTGCGCAATATTCCCGGAAAAGTTATTGACACATGCACATATCCAGAATCACCTATATATAAGAGAGGCAAGTTTAAAATACTGTTAATTTATTCCACAGATTTTTTACAGACAGCAGCAGACTTTTAAACCGAAGAATTGACGATCGATATGGCAAGTAAGTACATTTATAAATATTTACTTTTAATTTGTATTGAATAGTCTGCAATTTTGGAAAGTTAATTGAAATTTATATTTTAATTTGTGTGAATTATTTTGTGATTTTATAAGGAATATTTTTATTTTATTTTCTTAAAATAGATGTCAAATGCGTTAAACATGGTACGTTAAACATATATTAAATTTTTGTTCATAGAAAAATTATGTTATAATATCAGAAATTACGACAGTATTTGTTTTCTTAATATTATTCAAGGATTTTCTAATATTTATTACAAAAATGCTTTTTGCAGATATAATTTTTTTCGTAAAAAACTTTTGTAGTAAACAGTATAAACTGACTATCAGCTCTTATTTCTTCCTTTTAAACAATTTCTTTAAATTCATACATTTAACTTTTTGTAGTATTTCCTTTCCCTGAGATCGATGTTTTCCCAGTGTTTGGTAGAGTGCGATTTTTTAGTTGTGCCATCAATATTTATGTAAGTTACTTGTCATCTATATATAAATAGTTTCTTCTACTATGTTGCAATTTATTTAAGCAATTTTATAATAGCATAAAAAATTTCTGTGTGATATTTTCTATTTTATTTATATCCTTGAATCTATCATAGATAATGTCAATGTACCAGAGATATGCTGCAAGATAAAATAAATTAAAATAAAATCACTTACAGAGATTTTATTTCACTAAATATGGTTTAATATTTATTTTGTTGGACGTATTTGTTCCAATTTTAATTTGTACTTCCTTAATATTTTTGACAAGTTATATGCTGCTGTATATCTCAGCAGCCATAATAAAAGATCCTTAAAAGAGTGTATGACTAAGAAGCAAAACTTACAGAAATTTTAACGCACAAAAAATTATAAATCTTTTTTGTTCATTAAAAAAATGACACAGCTGAATTCAAAAATACTTATTTAAGTTTATGTAAATACATAAAATTCATAACATGAAGCATTATTAAATTATTTTTATATGGAATATAGCTGTAATCAATGTAATATCAATTATTTTAGTTCTTTTTTAAGGCTTTTGTTTTTCAGATTTATTGGTGCTAATTTCTTTTTTACAGTGAATAATTGCTTACTTTATAAGAAATACAAATCATTTCAAATAAAAAATTCTCACAAATAAGCATAAATTAAACTTACTAATCTTAACTGAGTTTTTCTAATAAATCAAATATTTCAAAAAATAATTTCAGTTTTATCATTTTAGCAATATATTAAAAGCTCATTATAATTGAGCAAAATTTCTATTAAATATAAATTTATTTATTTATTTTTTATTTTTGCAGATTTTTTTCTACCTTAATTTTATTTTATTTGGATAGAAAATTAACAATTCTATTTTAGTTTTGTTCATATCAAGGATATTGCAGAATTTAAAAATAATTTAGTCGAAATAAAGAAAGACAAATTATTTATATGTACAAAGAAAATTCAAGATAGATAATTTTAATAACCTTAACCGCAGTGCATTTCCTGATTGAAGAAAACTGTCTTAAGGCGTCTGTAGATAAAATAAGGCTTCGAATTTTCAGCAAATGTAATTCTTATTAACAACACATCAATTTATATGTCTGTGAATATGGGTATGGATATATCAACTGAGAGGAAAGGAAAATTAACAGATTGGTTGCTGTATGTAATTAGTGAGGAGAAGGAACTTTTTCATGGTACTTTGTTAACACAGCATTAGATCTGTGGATTAGATCTATACATCGAGGATCTTTTAATTGGGAAAGAGTATCAAATTATTTTTTAGTATCATTTAACTGCAAATAATTTTTCCTTTTTTTTTGTTCCATTTAAACTATTTTAAAATATTGTCCTAACTCGATATCATTGATTTCTCTATTTACAGAGTATTCTGAATTTTATAACCAGTCTTTTAAATTTGAACAATTTACGCATGCAAAACGAACAATAAATAAATCCGCTGATCATTTCCAAAATGGATCATGTATGGGAGAAAACTGAACACGTTACTCAGTGGTAATGAATCCGTAGGTTATTTTCAGGAATCAGTAAAGTCGATGCCATTTGAGTGTAAATTCGTCTTGCATCGATACTATGAGTGTAAATTCGTCTTGCATCGATACTATGAGTGTAAATTCGTCTTGCATCGATACTATGAGTGTAAATCGTCTTTCATCGATAGACTTACCTGATGAGAGTTTATCCGGTTTCCATTCTAAACTATTCACAGATATATAGCAGTTATTTTGAAAGGCGATGTTTTATTCTCATCGCCTATCTGCTGATTTTCGTTTTGTAAATGCTGCGCGAGGCTCAACGATGTCCAATAAAAAAAATTAGTAAAGCCGAGTTTTATGGCCAAAAGAGGTAAATTAATTCTACTATGAGATCTTTTTTTATATTGTTCAATGTAGTAGGATTCACTAAATTGGTCAATTGACATGTTGCCAAGTTTGTAACCATCTTGGTAGTACTTTTAGACATTTTCATTGTTATTCTGTGTTATGTTTATTTCTACAAAAAAGTAATCTTTTTTTTCATATAAGTTAAAACATAAATATATATAAGACATAATTATAATAAATAAACAATGATCTACATGTTTTTCTTTGAAATATTTTTAAACATAAATCATACTTTTGTATCAAAAGTGCATTAAGGTATTTCTAGAAATTGTGTGCGTTCCTAAATAATAATAATTGGCTGTTAATTATTAATATTCCTAAACACAGTTTTATTGTATTATTTACTTCCACCCACAGGAACCAAGGGAAGAAGAATACCTGTAAAAGGAAAGTACAAGATTCTGAGCCAACTAGCCCTTACTTTCTGAGGTCACGAAAAGAAATTGGGAAGGGAGAGAAACCTTAAGCGTTTAAAACCTTAAAAGTTTAGCACGACGCTCAACGATGTCCAATAAAAAAATTAGTAAAACCGAGTTTTATGGCCAAAAGAGGGAAATGAATTCTACTATGAGAGCTTTTCTATAGGATTCAATGTGGTTTAAAAAAAGATTCTCTAAATTTTTCATTTAACATGTTGCCAAATTTGTATCCATCTTGGTAGTACTTTTAGACATTTTCTTTGTTGTCAATGTTTATTTTTACAAAAAAGAAGCTTTTTCTTATAAGTTAAAACATAAATATTTATAAGGCATAATTATAATAAATAAACAGTGATCTACATGCTTTTTTCAATTTTTTTCAATATATTATGTTATCTAAAGAACATTAAGTTATTTTTAGAAATTGCATGACTTTCAAAGTAATATTAATGTTCTATGAATTATACTATTCTTACATACATTTTTATTGTCTTATTTCCTTCAACCCACAGGAACCAAGGGGAAGAAGAATACCTGTAAAAGGAAAGTAAAGGATTCGGAGCCAACTAGCCCTTACTTTCTGAGGTCTCGAAAAAGAAATTGGAAAGGGAAGAAACCTTTGTACAAGAGGAGGAGCCAAGCAAGCAATCGACTTGTTTCCACGACATGCATAAAATTGGTGTTAGGTTCGGCTCCAACCACCATAAATATTAACATATATTTATAATTCAAGCAGATAATGATGGAAAACGCACCTTCATACAATGTTCCGAATTACAACATTTCTGATGTGAAATCTACCAAATATCTGCCCTAAACTAATGCTGCAAATAACTTGACCCATGGAAATGTTGTTCAAAAGGACGTTTCCTTACTTTATACTTACATTGAAAATAAGGACTATATTGTGAAGTACAAGTTTGTTATTTCTACTATATTTTTGGTATTTTCGGTAGTAATCATACCAATTGTTATATATAATCATACTGAGGATAATCCTGTTTAATTTTAAGAACTAGCTGATAATGATGGAAAATAATTATAATAATGAGGATGAAGCAGATAATGATGGAAAACGCGCCTTCATACAATGTTCCGAATTACAAAATTTTCTGATGTGAAATCTACCAACTATTTCTCCGACGCTAATGCGAATTCTTAACCCATGAAATGTTGCTTCTTACTTTTACTTACAAAATTTAAAACCAGATTTATATTTTAAAGTACAACTGTATAATTTCTATTATATTATTGGTATTTTCTGTAGCAATTGTTCCAGTTGTTATATATAAACATACAGTGGATAATCCTGTTTAATTTTAAGAGCTTGTGAATTTGATACTGCAATTTAATATGAAATAACATAATGCAATATTCAATTTGTAACCAATATTCAGTAATTTATTTGCTTGGATATAGTTCTGTATACTGTTTGAGTTTTGAGTTTTATGCTTTATGTATTTTTTTAATGTATTCCATCAATAAAAATGATATGTGAAAATATGTTTCGTTTTTTATTCATTGCAGTTTAAGGTGAAATTGCTTCTAACAATTTAATTTAAGTTAAATTTTAAAAATCTGAATTAAAATATTTCTTTTAAAATGTAAGAAATAATGAATGTATATTCACAAATTACATTTGAAATACATTTAAAAACATTAATTAAAATTTATTTCAATAAATAAAAATTTCATTTCATTACTAAATATATTCCATATTTCTAAAGTTTGCATTTTATCTAATGCTAAAATATGTTTAATAAGAAATGAGTTTTTGAAAAGAAAGCAAAAAATGCCTTTAATAACAAAAATAAAAAATGAAAATGATGTATTTTTATCAATATATTCCTTCAACAAAATGATATGTGGAAATATGTTTCGTTTCCCATTTATTACATTTTAAAATAATATTGATTTTAACAATTGATTTTAAATTTTTAAAATGTAAATATAAATTTTACTTTTAAAATGTATGAAAAAAAAAGGATTACATATTCATCAGTGTAATTCCAAACACCTGATGCATTTAAAAATATTAATTAAAATTTATTTCATTAAATAAAATTTAATTTCGCTTCTAAATATAGTGAAGTAGAATTATATATTTTGAAGAAGTGTATTTGATAAATAACATCAAAAATATTAAAAATAATCAAGGAAACTTTGTGATATAAAATTTTATTTTATATTTATAAAAAAAAATATTTTTTAATATCATGTAAAAAAATTCCAGTAATATATTTTAAAACATACGTTTTGGATCTGAAGAATTCTTTTCGTCATTTGATCCTGAGAGTTTAAAAATCTATGTAGTTGTTATAGCAAATGCAAAGTTCATAAAAAATATTTCCAAAATAAATCATAAAAAATGAATTTCAAAAGTGAATCATAATTTTCCTTCCAAAATGATATATTTTGTTGAGGATTTCAGGTTTCTTTTCATTTAAATCTTTTTGTAGTATTTATCAACGTAAAACAATGTATAACGTAAATTATTAACACTGGTGACACCAGATTTAACTTTGAATTACGATGATGTTTTGATGTCACTATGGGGTGATGTTAGATAGGTAACCAAAATAGCGGAAACACTAACGCATTATATACGCTGTGCATAATATAGATATAATCAAAATCATATAAATTGATTTGTAATATCAGATGTAACTGGCTCGTAATCAGCTGTTTCTTATGCTGGAGCGTAAACATGCTTGAACGTGGTAGAAATGTTAAAATTGATAGAGTTCTGTTACAGTAAAAAAAGTCATATACTATTTAAACGAAGGTAATACGAAGCATTAATTTATTTATTTATTTAAAAATAAAATAAATTTTTTTTTTTGGGGGGATATGGTCTGTTTTATAGAAAGGTGAAAATTACAATTTTGAAATATTTTGTAAAAAATCATGAAACATAAACATTTTCATTGTTGCCAAACAACCCCGATAAAGACCTTTAGAGGAATTACCTGAAAACAGGGTAATAATCTGATTATTGAACTGTTTTTTAGTAGCCAAATGTAATGAAAATGTCAGATATATTAGAATGACATTTAAATGCAAAAACGCTATTCAACAGTAAATCACAATTCCAAAATGTCTCTGATGCCGAATTGGAGATATACGGTCTCAATGCTCATATATCGTACTGAAAAGATCTCAGAAAAGGCCTGGCGAAATTTCTCAGACACAAGTGAATATCTGGGTATGTTATACTAAAAAGGAACACAACAGTTGCTTCATACTATAGAATATATCACAAAAGGCTTTCAAAATGTTCTATTCTTAAAATACGTTTCTTAAAATTTCTTTAATACATTAGAAGACCTTGAAAACACTCTAGTCGTAAACTAAATCATATGAACCTAATATTGCTGTTAAAAACGTTTAAAATTCTAATCACACCTAGTACACGTATCATTTTATACACAAAATTTTAATCACATCGAGTGCAGTTGATCACAGCTTTAACTCAGGAGCTACGCTTTTTGGTATGTTTCCATTTTGTGTATTTTAAAGTCAGAAAATACACCGTCTACATAAATTGTGAAATCTTGTGTAATGAAGGTTTTTCCGAATTACATACAATTCCAAAGATAATTCCTTAATCACTAACAAAACAATTTTTGTAAATCATTGTAAATATATGGTTGTTAGTAATGATATTACTACAACAATCTTAGTAAAATAATAGACAATTACATCACATAGATATTATGAATTTAATTCTTTCAAAATATCATCGAAGGGTCAATTACATTTACAAACATTAAATTTTCAATTGCATTTTGTACACATTATGAATCTTAACTAGGAAGTTATTATTTTCAAGTTTATCAATGAAATAATTGATAAATAAAATTAATAATTTAATAATAATTGTTAATTAAAGTTCATATGTTATTTTTGCTTTGTTTGAATTTTTTTCTGACACCACATAAAATATGTATTTATTTCTGAAGCAATATTATTTCCTGTTCGTAGATAATAGATAAAAATAATTGAACAAAATAAATTATCTTGTTTTTTACTGTAGTTTTAAAAATATATTCTGGAAGAAACTAATAATTTGAAAATAATGTGAAAATATAATAATATATTATGTATTTTAAATAGTCTCTCATTTTAGAACGAAATCAATTTTATCTCTGTTTAATGATGAGACTAAATGTTGTTGCATAACTGATGTTTGCAGTCATTTTAGTTTCAATGCAAATCTATGTATGCGCATGCAGGATGGTGGTGGTTTGGAACTAAAATAAATATTAACTATCTTTTCAACTGAGAACCAAAAAAAAAAAAAAAAAAAAAAAAAGCAAACACCACATCATTATAATAACACCACATCATCAAATTATTTTAACTTCTAGAGTTTTGAGATAAGAGATGATTGCACTTCTCATAAAATACAAAACGTAGTAAAGATTGCAATAAAAATATTTTACTATCAAGCTTACTTCTTCATCTTAACAAACCGCTTGCATACCCGCGCTGCGTCAACCATGAGTGCGTTCCGAAGTCTTCTATCTACAGCGACTCCACTCGAATCATTAAATTTCAAAAAGGTTTTTCATTGTCATCTAACCATCTAGTGCCATTGTACATTAGGAGAATTTACGTAGAAAATTCAGCATAGTTAAAAGTTTTATAATACGTATTTGCAGACATAGAACCATGTATCCGAAACATTTTATGGGTTATTATTTAGTTCCATTTATTTCTTACATTGTATCAAAATATGTTCCATAGCTTTTGGCGTTTTCAGAATGGATATCAAGGAGATGAAGTGAGACCGAAACTACAGTTTTGAGTTGGATGAACATGTTTGTGCGAAGACTAGAAAATAGTATTCTTTTCAATTTGTTGGCAAAAGTCGATTAGAAGAACTTAAGATAATTTAAATGACTGAATTCTTGATCCAAGTTCTTAATTGCCAATGGATTTTTTTTTGTGTAGTGTCTTCTTAGTTTATTGAAAAATAATATCTACTGGAGAGGAAAAGGAAAAAATGATGAATTTTACTTTATATTTTCCAAGAGAGTCTCTTTATTCTTTGTATCGCCGACTTATCCAAGTTTTCATATAAAATAGATTTTTAGAATACTGTTTAAAAGGTTGTTGGAAAAGGAAACAATTTTTGGCATTTTTAGCTTCGATGAACTTGTGAAAAAAAAATAACAACGTATACATACTATATTTATTCATCCCAATTCTTGATGAATAAAGCCAGAATGATAACGATAGAATTTTTTTGAACCAGAAAAGGAAAAAGTCTTGTAATTACTGTGTGTTCAACACTTTTACTTAATACAAAGTTAAAGCTGCCAGTTGGTAAAAAACTACAAATATAAATAAAAATCTCAGACCAATCCACAGACTGTTATTAATTCCAGTAGCATTTTATAAATATTGTATTTTTAAAACCTTAACAAATTTATTATTATTCCGCACTATTTCCGCTTAAAGTTTCTTACTTTGTAAAGACTTGTTATTACAGACTTGTTATTATCATAATTTAAACAGCTCTTTGATATGAAAAAATTGCTTTTACAAATTTACGTGTTTGATGAAAATCATTGAATTTATTTCACAAATACCTCTAAATCCGTTAATAAAGGTCATAGACATAAATTGCGAAAAACAATCAGTCGTCGCCATCGTAAGTAAAAAAAGGAAGTATTAAAAAAAAAAAAACGACTCCGGCATGCCACCTCCTCTTCTGATGTAAAAATATGTAAATAGGAAGTCACAAATATAGTTTTTATTGATTTTAGTTATTTAGGAACATTTAGTGTAAAAACTGATAACATTTGAACCTTTCCATTTCAGTTTGCCGTAACTTATTTATGGTATTTATCAGGGTGGTAAATACCATAAATAAGGTATTTATCAACGTGGTATTTACCATGCATATAAGAATATGATAACAGTCATTGAATTTATTTCACATTAAAGGTTATAGTACTTAAATTAAATCATATATCTGACCTCCAATGGTACAGCAGAAAATCCTTTGTGATTGAATCAACATACTGTTCAAAGTGCTAGATGTAATAATCCAAATAATGAAGTTAACATTCATCATTATATATTCAATATCTGTTGAAGAAATAAGTGAATAAAACACGTTCACCAATGATTAATTGATATTTATATGTGCTTGGCATTTTTTGTAATTTTGCCTTAACCATCAAATGAAAAAAAACTAGGTCATTGAAGAAAAAAAATTGAATCTCATTTAAACATTCAAATAACTTTTATGTATGTTCTGATTAGAATATGATGTTATTTTTATATATCTGAAGTTTTTTATATTTACTTTTAACCCTCTTATAGAAAATAGTTCATTATATTGACTGCAGAATAATGTAAACATGTTTTTTTCCCTGCATTCTAATATGCTAAATAAAATATTCATGGAAACCATCAAAATCGTTGACCACTATTCGTGTTATATTCAATATTAACTATGATGGCACTAGAAAAACATCAAAAACTTGTTTACTGCGCTTTACTGTACTAGAAATTATTTCGAATTACAGGAATCGATGCGCAATATTCGCAGAAAAGTTCCTGATACATACACATATTCAGAATCACCTATATATAAAAAGAGGTGAATTAAAAATATTATTCATTTATTCCACAGATTTCACAGACAGTAGCAGATTTTTAAGCCGAAGAAATGACGATGGATAAGTCAGGTAAGTGAATGTTTAAAAATTTACTTTTAATTTATTTTGAATATTCTGCAATTTTTGAAAAATTATTCAAAATTTATATTTTAATTTGTATAAATTATTTTTAATTGTATATAGATTATAAGAAATTTTCTATTTTATTATTTTAAAGTAGATGCCAAATATAGTGTATTTGTGTGGTACATGAAACATTTATTAATGGAAAAAATTATGTTATAATATTAATTCGTGTGTTTTCTTATAGTATTTGTTTTGTAAATATTATTCAAGTATATGCTAACATTTATTTTAAAAACGTTTTCCGTCAATGGAATTTTTTTCGTAAGAAACTCTTGTAGGTAAACTAACTATCAGCTCTTATTTCTTCACTTTAAACAACTTTTTTAAAATTCATAGATTTAACTTTTATAATATTTCCTTTCCCTTTGGTCGATGTTTTTACGATGCAGTGTTTGTTAGAGCACGTTTTGTTTTCGTTAATTTACAAAGTTTCGTTGGTTAGTTCAAAAGGGCATGTTAATTATTTGTCCTCTCTATATAAATAACTTGTTTGTTCTATTGTGTTGCATTTTATTTAACTAATTTTATAACAGTATAAAAAGTTTTTATTTTACTTTCCTTCTCACACTTATATTAAAAAACATTTATTAATTTCAATGTAAATACAGATAGTTAATAACATAAAGCATTATTAAAAGTTTTATGTAGAGAATAGTTGTAATGTTCGTGACATAAATTTTTTTAGTTCCTTTTTTATTTCATTTGATTTTCATTGTATATTTTATAAAAAAAAAAAAATCTTTTCATAATATAATTTTTTTTTTTGTTAGATTCCGTTTAGCATGGAATGATTGCTAACTGCATTACTTAGGATTGAAAAACAAAATCAATTGAAATAAAAATTACAAGTAAATAAAACTCTGAAATCTGAACCGAATTTTTGTAAGGTATCAAATATTTCAGGAAATTATTTTATTTTTATCATTTCAGAAATATTTAAAAAGTGCATTAATAATTGCTCGAAAATTTCTATTAGCTTTAATTATAAAAAAATAATAATTATTCTTTATAAAAATAAAAATTTATAAATAAATTTTAATCTAAATCTCCCTTGATACGGTATAGTGTATTTTTAAATTTTTCTTTGTAAGCTATTGTAATTAAAAAAACATATTTCCACAGTAAAGCAGGTAAAACAAGAAATAAATAATTATAAAAACTTATGATTAAAAATAAATAATAATGTTCCAGGTTTTTTTTGTCGAATTTTCTTAACATTAATACCATTACGTTATCAAAATCTATTACATATCATGATTACAATATTTCTAGTAATTGTATGGTTTTATATAAAGTAATATTAATGTTCTGTAAATTATAATATGCTTACATATTTATTTATTGTATTATTTTCTTCAACCCGCAGTAATCAAGGGAAGAATACCTGTAAAGGGAAAGTACAGGAATCTGTGCCAGTTAGCTGTAATTTGCTGCAGGAATGTCGAAAGGAAATTAAGGATAAAGAAATGTACAAGAGATGCCAAGCAAGGAAGAGACTTTTTTCCTATGTATTCTTCAACTTGATATCCATTTTGACTTCAATCAGCTTAAGTCATTTCGTATATTTGCAGAACCAGAAGATAATGAGGGGGAAACGCTACTACTTGTCTCAATAATCAGAATATCAGCATTTCTGATGTGAAATCTGCCAAACATTTGCCTGATGCTACTACTGGAAGCAACTTGACCCATGGAAATATGGCTTCAACCATCGAAAGTCATTTCGTATATTTGCAGAAACCAGAAGATAATGAGGGAAACGCTACTACTTGTCTCAATGATCAGAATATCAACATTTCTGATGTGAAATCTGCCAAGCATTTGCCTGACGCTACTACTGCAAGCAACTTGACCCATGGAAATGGGGTTAAAAAAAGGACATCTTCTTACTTTTATTTACAGTATTGAAAATCAGGACTTTATCTTTAAGTGTATCTACGTAATTTCTATTATATTATTGATATCTTCTGTAGTAATTGTTCGTGTTGTTATATATTATCATACTGAGAATAATACCGTTTTGAATTATTTGATTTTTAGAGCTTGGACAAATGATCCTGACATAAAATATGAATAGATATAATGCAATATTTAATCTACAACGAATATTTAATCTAAAACAGTTATTTAGTTATAACTTCTTACGTTTTGATGTGTTTCTCTATATTGTAGAAGTTTTAAATTTTGATGCTTTATGTATATTTATTCAATAAAAATTATCTGTGAAAATATATCTCGTTTCCTATTTATAATATTTTAGAATCAAGTTGATTATTATTATAAATTTTATTGAGTTTATATTTTTAAAAAGTAAAATTAATTCTTACTTTTAAAAATATAAGATAAATAAATGTATTAACAACATGTTTACTTCAAATACTAACTAAGAAAGCAAAAAACATTAATTAAAATTTTATTCATTACAGAAAAAAATTCATTCCTAATATGCAGAAAGAAAAAAGTGTATATTTTATATAAATGTAATTAATAAAAAACAAGAACAAAAATATTTAAAAAAAAAAACCTTTGTTCAATGAAACTTTTATATCCTCAAGTCCACTTTTATATTTGTCCACATTTCACAAAATTCGGAAATAACTTTAATAAGAAACATTGTTTTAGAAAAGAAAATTAATAATAATAGAAAGTGATCCTGGTAATTTAAAAAAATCGCATAATATTTAAACATTTTTCAAAAAATTGCAATACAGTTTAAAACTTCTATTTTTTGTATTAAAAAGGGTTTAATCAACAATTGATTTTTTAAAATTTAAAAACCAAGGTAATTGCTACACAAATAAGAAGCTGATAAAAAGAACTCAAAAAAGAAAAAGAATAATTCTCCTTCTAAAATGTTAACATGTTGTTGAGGATTTCGAGTTTTTTTTTTCGTTTAAATCATTTTTGTATTAGTTACCAGGATAAAATAAGCCATCATGTAAATTATCAACATTTTGGACACCAGATTTAAATTTTGGAAAACTAACAAAGTATTAACGTAAAACTCCAAAAATATTGAAGGAAATGAAAAAAATTAATAAAATAAAATTAGTTAGTATTAAATGCATTTGATTGTTTTTTTAATATATCAATCTACTATATGGATTAAAGAATAAAAATTTCGTCTAAATCTCTCAAATTTGTTTTATTTGGGGAAATATTTTGCTTAATACTTGTTGTTATAACAATCAATGCAGGAATTTATATCTATTAAATATTAGATAAGGCTCAATAAAGAATCCAATTCATTTTGATTAATTTACCAATTTAATTTATGTTGAATTAAAAATATTTCTACATTTTATTTGAGTGCTGGATTTTAATGCGGATTTATTGTCAGTACATTCCCATTATAACAGATTTTGCTGAATAGTTTTGGCGAAAAAAAGATAATATGTATATTCAATAATTTCATGAACGAATAAATTTGTCAAGAATTTAATAATAAGGAAGTACCAAAATTTTATATCCGTTTGAACGAACAAAAATTCAACAAAAAGAAAGCTTTAATTTGCAATTAAACGAAAACAGTCATTTGTATGTTTTCCACATACTAATAAAATAAAAGTTTAAAAATCTTTTTTATTTATTCATATTTTTATTCTGATCAAAATTTTGTACTTTTTCGGCGGAAGAGGGTATTCGCCGATATTCCACACGATCACTAGACTAATACATGATTTTAATTTTTCTGAAATTAAATTAAACTTAATAGAAAATTTATTTATTTTATGAAAAGATTAATGTACATAACAACTTCATTCAATTCTTAATAATAAGTGGATTAATAATAATATTTTAGATTTTCAACTCAAAGAAATATAACACTTGTTTTAAAAAATAACTTTAGTAGAATATAACTTTTGCAGAAAAAGAATTGTTTGTTATTTAAGTCATCCATAAAGCCGTAAGAGAAAATAATTTTTAATCCTATAATCAATCAAAATTTGAAATGAATTGCCCCATTAAAGCTTCAATTCAAAAGTTTTATTTAAATAATCAGTAAAGTTTATTTATTTTCTATTATAGTTCTTTTCATTTTCAAAAATATCATTTTTTAATTTGATTTAAATTCAGTTAAGTTACTTTAAAATTTCAGGAATTGAATTATTTTACAATAAATATTATGTGTTAAATTAAATTACAAATATAAGAAAAAAATAAAATCATCAAAAATAAAGTAGTTAATCATGCACAAAATCTCGAACATATGCAGCATGTTTTATGAAATTTGCAATTTATTAATTTTAATTTGAGTCAATAAATCAGAATTAATTTTTTATATTCGGCAATATATATACATTGCATTTTAATATAGCTCATAATAATTTTTAACTGATAATCTTAAATCACATCGTCATAAGAAAGAATACTAAAT